>VZSF01007528.1:25681-39742 GCA_013398295.1 Chionis minor | reverse complement strand
AAAAAAAAAAAAAAAAAAAAAATGTTTCTATTACCTGACAACTGACAATGACATCCAAATGTGCCTGACGTCTCAGTCTGAATCTCAGTCTGAGTCCCGCCAACTGAGACTGCACGTGCACCACAGCAGGGCAGGCTAAGGCAGGGCGGGAGGGAGGCCAGTGCGCGGAGAGGTGACGTGATCACGGATGTGTGAGGGTGGGAGGAGGCAGCTATGGGAGCCCCCGGCAGGTTTGCAGGCCTGGACGGCCCTGGAGAAAAAACAATAGAAAAAACTGTCAGTCGGATCTAAGTTTGGAGGGACAGAGGAGGCATCATCAGGGGAAACAGGCGAGGCGGGGGCTGGCTGCCTAACGCGCGACACGCTGGCTCCGCACCCCTCTCCGCACCCGGCTGAGGCTGGCGGGCTCGCTCCGGGCAGGGGGAGAGCAAGAAGAGACCTGGGGGACCCACGAGCCTCGGCTGGGGGCCTGCGGAGGGGCAAAGTTGGGGAGACAGCCGGCCCTGGTGTGGAGCAGCGCCGGAGGCAGCGGATGTCGCCACCGGCACTTGCTGAGGGACGGCATCAAAAGGGGGATTATTGTTTTACGGCTGTGTTAAGGCACTGAGCCGACACGAAACTGGGCAGGCTCTCTGCCGAGCCGCCGCTGAAGCGGGCTCCGCACACCAGCCCGGACAAAGCGCGGTGACTTAGAGCTCAAATGGCTTCAGCGAGGTGCCAGGAGCCGAGCTCCCAGAAGGAAGCGTTGGCGGCCACGGAGCTGCCTTCCCGCTTGAGCTGCAGCCAGTTGTGCATTTTGCACGCCCCGATTACACAGGCTGCTTCCCTATCGAGCCTGCGAAGAAGGGAACAACCTTCTTCCTGGTAGCTAGAAGACGATATTATTTATTTTTAACCCCTCTAGGAATCACCTGCCATTTAAAAGCTGTATTTAAGAGTTTTCTCCCGCTCCGCTGGAAATGCTCGCTCCTCCTGGCACTAGTCCAAAGCGAGCTCCGCGGCTTTGAAAAACTAAGATACGAGTCTTAAATATCGATATTCACCTGCACAAATACAGATACGCACAAATGTACACACACACACACACACACACAAACACGCAGAATCAGGTAGGAGCTGCGTTTTTGGCTGGCATGAATTAGCAGAGTTTAAAGGGAAGTTGAGCAAACGGCACCGCCTTACATCCACCGAGAATCCCACCCCCTTCATTTAAAACTATGCCTGGCACTTAATTGTTAAACAAAGGGTAGCTACTAATCAAGGGCAGTTTCTAAATGAAGATACGTGGTCGAGTGGTGGCCATTAAAAAGCTGGCATTTGCCAACAGTTACCGCACAGTGGTAGATCAGAAACCACAGTTTCCCCCTGTATTGAGATCAGGAAATATATGTGTTAATTGTGGGGTATTTTTGGGCAAATGCTCTCTTTTTTTTTCAGTCGTTGCAATTCTGCCTGTGCACGAATGTGTGCCTTGCAGATACACACAAGCACTGTGGCAGCAAGGAGAAATATTTATCTGTGCTCCCTCCAGCCCTAGAAAAGCAACCTTTTCTAAGGGAGCTTACACCGTGGCAGCAAGGAGGAGTATTTATCCATGCTCCTTCCAGCCCTAGGAAAAGAACATTTTCTAAGGAGGCCTCTCCACCTCAAGAGTCCCAATTCAGAAAGTAGGCCTGTATGTTGATCTGACAGCTACACATGTGAGGCAAACGGGGATACTTCATCCTTGGCACAGCATCCAGCGCTCCAGTCTGCAAGGACTGCATTTGATTTTGTCGTTTATCTTAAATGGCTAAGAGACCACCAGTGCAAAACATTTGTGTGAAGCTTTTGCCAAAACCACAAGTGAAGAGTCTAAATTCCCTGTGTAAATACTTGAGCTTCAAGCATCAAGGATAAAATTTGTGCTCTTTTGTAAGGACTGGTTTTAAATAGAAGACATCTCTGTGGCTCGTGGGACGAGGAAGGATTTTTTAGTTTGGGGGCTCAGTTGCTCAGCTTTTGTAACTGTTTGATCTCCTTGGAAGTACTACACAAGCAGGTAATGATAATTACTATCCGGATGGTACTTACATTGCATTTTGGGCAGGACTGTACCCTAAGAATGTGGAAACTGGTATCAGAATGAATTTCTATGTGTATGTGAACCACCCTGATGCTACTGTAACACATATGAATAACAATTTTGGGTTTTTTTCATGAAACAAGCAAAAAGTAACAAATATTTCCTCCAGTGACTTAAGAATTGTATCTTGTATTCCTAATATTATAAAAATAACTAGGCTAGCACAGTCTATGTTGAGCCACCTGGACACTCGTCCTTGCTGGGAAAGTTGTGAGCTTGAAATCGGGATTTAGAGCAGGACCACAGAGCAGCTACATCTCACGTTACACCTAGACACCTGTGGCCCCACCACGACTAAGGGCATAGGTCCTGCAGTCACTCGGCCCTCTGCACATCATGGAGCCATTCTTCAGGGTTTAAGGGAGCTCGCCACGTAGAGGAATTATATGAAGCCCACCAAGGGCACCATCAACCATAAGTGCAAGGGGTTTTAATGAGAGGTGCACGGGTCCTAGCACGCAACACCACCCTGAGAGCAACAGCCTCTCCTCTAGTCCTGGTGGGTTCCATCATTCCACGGGCAATGAATTTGATACAACCTGCACAGCCCTAGAGCATCTGAGAAGATGCTAAGTGCTCACCAAGCAGGTACAGGGAGGCCCTCCCTGCTCTTATCCAATATACTTCCTCTAGTGTGGAAAGGGAACTCAGGTTCCAAATAGGAGGTTTCTAACCATCCAGGCAAAGGGATCCTGTAAGAGCCTTCCAACAGAGGTACTGGGGGCAAGCCAATAATTCACTTTAACAAGGTGCCTAATAAATTTATGGGAAGGACTATACAAACCAGTCGCCAGTGAAGGGACGGAACTGAACACATCACTCAAAAGGTCTTTTTCTATCCTTTGATGTATGCGTGAGGAACTCTAAAAAGTGCTAACCTAGTGTCGGAAAGGAAAAGGTTGGTAAGGAAGAAGAATGGACAAAGAGAGACTCTGGCAGATCCTCAGGGAGTCCCAACACCACTCCCGAGTCCAGTGCTAAGAGGCAAAGATTGTGTGGGGCTGCCAGACCAGGAGGCTGAGTCTGCCCCTACAAGCAAAGTCCAACCAAGTGATTCCTTCTCCTCTTTGCTACCGCTTTAGGGTTTGCTGCTTTGTCACAAAGCAGGGCAGTCCTATAGAATCAGATCAAGTGGCAAATAATGAAGAGGGAAATCGTATCCACTGGCCTCAAGGAAAGGCATGGAGAAAAGGCGTGCTCCACCGTTAGGTACGTGACACCCTTTCATAGCTATAGAAAGAATAAGAGTTTCTCAGAAATGCTCCGCTTGTATTTGCTAGGAGCATGCCCATGTTTTACATCTCCAGCTCTTCTTCTGTGGGATTTTTCCCCATAAAGGCTCTATTTAAAGCTGAAAATTAAGACAGGGGCTCTACCGCTCTTCAACTTAACTGTTACAGGTGACAGACAAACACAAAATGAACAAACAGAAAAAAAGATAAACAGATAGAGGTCGATGGACAGACGGTATCCTAAGGTGGCACTAAGAGTTTTCTGCTCAATCCACACAGCACCAGGCGAGGGAGGGCAGCCAGTCTCTGGAATTCTACGGCCAATTGACCATATCATGTTGCACGCAGGTTTCAAAAAGAAAACACTCCCGCGAGCCCCTGACCGCCAGAAAGAACAGAGGCCACAACCGGCACTAAGGGAAAGCAGATCGCAAGAACCGCGCTGCAACCTTAGAGGCAAAAATCCTGTCTGCCTGGGGTGAGCGGGCACACACGTGCCGCTCCGTGTCGCTCGGACATCACTGACGCAATGCGCGAGGCTTGATTTTCCTCTTGGGTCAGCACTGGTAAATCACTCACCTGCACTGCAGTTCTCAATTATATATTCTGCATTCATTCTGCACGGATGCGAACGGGAGTTTTGCACGTAGCACGAGTGTGAAACACACACAGGGACTGTCACCGTGTAAATAAAAGATCTGCATTGCTGAAGGAGGATTTTGTCCTCATGCTTTAAGCAGGCTTGGCATACACTCAGCGCTTCTACATGGCAGTAGCTCACAGGTTATGTTGACTCCCAGGCGCTGCTAAGAGTAATTTTTTTTTTTTGCTCTCTGCTACTTTTAAACTTGCAAAGAAGAAAATAAGGTAAATTGGACATGACCCCAGAAGATGGAAATGAGCATAAGAGCCTAGATGAACATGACAAAAGCCACAATCAAGGCATAAATTGCATCCTTTTGTTGTCCTTCTCCCTGAGCCTAGGCATGACCAGCCATACGATATGGTATATGTAAAACACCACACTCTTCTGGCACATCTGCAGAAAAGTCCCTGAGCAAAGCACAAAGATGGAGCCACAAGCAGCATTCGCCATGTCCCACCTCAGTGTGGGTCACAGCAGGGGACCCGAGCTTCACTTGCGCCATCTTGCTTTACGTCTCATGTCGAATGTAAATGCAGCCCCACGGAGCTGCGTAGCTGGGGCGTCCCTGGGGTGTTGTGTGCTTGCCTGGGTGGGTGCCTGGGCGTGTGTCTGTGCACAGGCAGGTACACAGGCAGACGTCCAAGCCACTTAACAGGGCACGAACCAAGCTTTTCTGCGTGTGTCTCTGTGCCTGTCTGGTGATGGAAAATCAATCAATAGCTGGTTAGAGACTAAAGCGCAGTTCCATTATTAAAAAACTCCCTTTCAATAAAAAGAAAAACATCTGTTCGAACAGCGTATGCCTACAAATTCAGAGTGCAGACTGCAGCCTCGTCCCTGCCCTGTGCCCGTCATGTTCAGGGAGAGCACTGCAGATGTTCTCAGATGGGTTCTACATACAACATCGCAGCAGCCTCGAACAGACACATCCAAAACTGAAAGACAGATCTATTCAACTGATCTTTCCAACACATTTTTTTCCAAGCTTTTCACAAAACAAGTTGCCTCATCTGTATTACACCCTCTCACGCAGACTCTTCCCACCTTATTATCTTTCGACCGTGTCCTTTTGCACAGACACCAGCAGCGCTGATGAAGCAAACGCGCACACGCGCGGAGTGTGCAGAGGCACAAACATTTCCAACAGCACATTTCCTAGCAGAGCGAGGCATGCACACCCTGCAAGCGGCGGACACAGAGCGCATCCCCCAGGAAAGGCAGGAGGAGTCGGTGGCATAGGCAGACACACTATTAAACACACTCAGGCATGGAGTCCGGCGCTCAGCCAGACACACCTGCACACCAGCCTTTACCTCTTCCCCCAGCACACACACAGTGGTTTTGGAGCAGCTCCCCTGCACCGACTTAACGATGCCGCGACTTAAAACTTTGCTCAAGCTGGAAAGGGAAAGGCTGCACTGGGGAAAGAAGAAGGAGGGCAGGGAAGTGATTTCTTGTTATATTTTGCTCAGGGATTTTTTTTTTTTTTTTTTTTGGCAGACAAGGATTCCCTTTGAATTGATACATTTCTTTCTCCCAAGAATTTCGAATGATAATGCATAAATGAGTCATAGATCAAGTACAGCGACATGGTGAGCAAGAAGGAGAAAGAGCGTGAGTGAGGGGCATTGGCACAGAAATTTGACAGTACCCCAACTCCCCCCGTTCCTCCCCCCATGCCAAGACATTAATTCTCACAAGTCGGAGAAAATTACTATGCATGAATGCAAAAAGCATGATCAGGAGTAATTAACATGGCTTCATATGCAAATTTTATTAATGCAGAAGTACAAAGTCATTATGCAAATGAAACTTACGTCAACTCTCTTGACAAATATTCATCTCTAAAGCTCAAGTTTCTCCCTTCTAATTTTTTTTTTTAATTTTTTGGTGTAAAATCCCCCCCTCCAAAAAAAAAAAAAGTGACGAGGACTGTTTGACAAGTTTGCAAAGTTGTTTTTCAACCGGAGAAATTTATTCTTGCATTGTTGATATATTTTTTTTTTTGTTGTTGTTGGCAGGTACACGACAGCTCATGGAGGAGAGCGGGAGGATGGGGGACGCGGGCTACCAGCAGCAGGCAGCCAATCAAAACGCCAGCGGCTGTAATGAGCGCGATTGATGACTGTTTGGCTTTACTGCAGGGTAATGAACTAGAATCCAGTCTGAGGAGGAAAAAAATATGAATATTCATGAAGCTGTGCTCCTGCCTTTGATGATTAAAGAAATTTTTAATATTCAAATAAGCGC
Organism: Chionis minor; assembly: GCA_013398295.1. Lineage (NCBI taxonomy): Eukaryota > Metazoa > Chordata > Aves > Charadriiformes > Chionidae > Chionis > Chionis minor. The sequence goes on along the minus strand of VZSF01007528.1, from coordinate 33,489 downwards.
TTGCCAAGTGATTAACAAAGAACAAGCACGCAGGAATATGGAAATGGAGCTGGGGAAGATTTGGGAGTCACAGTCTGTGCAGAAAAGACAGCACAAAATTTCATAAACAAGATAGGCAGATAACCCAATTCAAATCTGAGCAAATAAAGGGGGAAAAAATCCCCTTCTTTTTCATCAGTTTGGATATTGTATCAGTCACTTTGTTTTAGAGCGCAAAGGAGAATAAAAGCAACTGATGCAATAAGACGGGGGGAAAAATCCAAACCCCGAGAAACCCAACCCAGCAATTACAAAGTAAGAATCCTGGGTGAGAAACTGATAGGAAAATGATGGCTAAGTCCATCGTCTGCTGTGGGATGTTGCTTTTTAAAAGCAGGAGCCTTCCTGATGCTGAGAGCCTACCAGCCATTGAGAACTGCCAACTTGTTGTATACGACAGGCAGGAGTCGAAAGTATCCCCAAATAACTGAGAACGGTCCCTGCCATTAAATCCCTTTCCTCAGCTAGAGGGTGCACCACGGGGCTTGACCACTGTCTGGGAGCACAAGAGAAAGAAATATTATTGCTAGGGGGGAAAAAAAGGAAAAAAAAAAAAAAAAGTGTGAAAGGAAGGTGCAAGGAGGTCTCAGCTGCCCACCCTGGTAATCGGTTGGTAAGAAATGTGTTTTCTGTGTCTGAGTCAGAAAGGTCCTCCACTCCCCACAGGTTTCTGAACAAGGATACAAAAACCCAGCCACATTACAAAATGTCTGATAAGTTCAGGCTCTCACAGTTTAATAGCTTCACTAAGGATTCACACTGAAGCACATAATAACAATATTAGCTGCTAAAATGACTTTGCAGTTAAAATACATCTAATTAGCAGCCAGCGACATTTTTTTTTTTTTTCCTCTTTTTTGGAAAAACAGTTAACTTCAGGGCTACCTTATACCAGGATGAAATGTGGTTGAGCTCTTTCTTTACTCAAAAGCCAGAGTAAGGATGTCTTCAAACTCTTACGGCATTGGAAAACGACTCACCTTCTTTGTTATTAGATCCTGGGGTTTCACAGGCCTGTTTGGCTTTTCTGCAGATCTTTAAAACCTCTGGTTAATTATTTCCTATTTTAAAATCTAAAGAAAGCGTAGTCTAGGTGCCATTTAATAATTAGCTGATGTCTTCAGAATGTAACATTTCAACTCTACTTAAAAAAAAAAAATAATAGTAGTAATAATAACAGCATGAGGACAAGGCTACAAACGCACAAAATGGCCATGACCGGAACCTTCAGAGCTGCCGTGAAAACACATCATGGAACTAATGGGATTTTTCCCCCCATATCTGCTCCATTTTTGGAGATACAAAAATACCTACTATTGATGTACCGCAGGAAAGAAAAGGGGAAAAAAAAAAAAAAGGAAAAGGGAAAGGGGGGGGGGGGGGGGGAAGAAACCCCTAAATGTAAGTAAAGATAAGGTTAAACACCATGCAGGGATATTGCTGGGAGTCTGTCGTCTGAATAATGCTGAGACCTTTTGAAGATGCCTGTTGTCTCTAGGTGTGTGGGGGCGGGTGAAGTGTGATATTACACAACACACAAGTGGCAGCGGCCGTGCACAACCCTACTGATCACAGCACTTGACTCTGAAACTCAGCTCTCCGTTTCCTGGGCTGGTCACAGCTCGTGTCAGACCCTTGAACACCGTGTATGTTATCCATTGTCTACAAGATTCCTTGGCTTTCTTTTAATCAATGCATTTTCTTTTTTAATGACAGAGGAGCAACTACCAGCTCATACAGTTGGTTGCTTTGGAGCCCTTCTTAAATGGCAGTTGAGTTCTACCATGTAAATGTGAATATTTATGCCACACTTTCTTCCTTTCTTTAAAAGCAGCCCATTTACATATTTCTGGAGAATAATGATACTGCAGCAGGGCAGGTGAATACACATTTCAGCATATGGAGTCAATGGGAAAAAGTATTAAGAGTCAATATTGTAAAAACCAGCTCCTAAATTTAAGTGCCTTGAATTGAGCGTGCAGCTGTGGTTGCCTGTCAGTAGTTAGATGCTGTAATAATAATAATAACAACAACAACAATAATAACAATAATAATAATAATACGCCTTTCATTTCTCTAGTGCCTTCCACGCAAAGATCTGGAAGCACTTTACAAAGATAAATAAACTGAACTTGGAACACCCCGTGTGGTTAATAAATATCCTAATTTATCTAAATATCCTGTTTTGAGCATGCAACTCTTCTCACTGCATAAAAATCCACATTTTAGGTCATCCACATATTTGCGCAGGGCATTTTGGAGGCTCAGACATCAAGGGCAGGCTGTGGAGATTTTTACTTACCTAAGGGACCATGTGGATTCCCAGAAGTAGCCCACACTATGCCTGCAAGATTGCTTATGCAGTGCCAAAACCCGTCTTTTAGGAAACGGGGGCGTGGGTTGTCGCTGGACCAGCTCCAGGACCGGGGTGGGAGGCCCATGGGGGCATCCATGTACCGCATGGCAGCATCGGCAGCGTCCCTACTAGCCAGATCACCACAGGTGCTCCTGCAGGACCACCCGTCCCCCCTCCCACCTGATGCACATCCAAACCCAGGCCCTCGTCTGTGCTTTGAACAGGAAGCTAAGCGAAAAAAATGAAACATCTTGACTCACCCCAATTAAACACACAAGAAAAAGGACTCTCTTCCACCCCAAGGCTGCATTCATCGATTCCGTCCACCATACCCTCTGCCCACCCCACCGACGCACGGCTTTGCCCCAGGAGGACCATATGTCCTCCACTACGAGGACAACCAGGAGCAAGACCAGGGGAAACAAGGGCAGGATTGAGCCTAAAACATCGTAATGCATAAGGAAATCCAGCATCACAACAGATGTGATATAAATATAACATAGGAAACCAAGGCATTTTCTTATCTCAGGAGGATGGTCTTGCAGACAGGGCTCTGGGCTGGGAAGGGTACTGGGGTGCACACCCAAGGCCACATTCCCTCCCGGAGCTCAGCATTCCCCTTCCCACCCTCTTCCCATCCGGTCTGTTCAGCCCCCAAACGCTTCCAAGCAGAGCCCGGCTCTCACTCCCAGGGAGCAGAGTGCCTAACACAATGGTGCCCTGATCTGAGCTGCAATGTCCAGAAGCTACCACAATAAACTAACAAATAACAATAATCACCCTGATTTGTGGAGTTTGTTTTCCAAAAGACATAAAGGGTTGACAATAAACAGTTCATCAATTTTCCCAAGTTTGTTCCCCAACTCTTGTAATTAAGTGACGGGGAGTTTCAATGACTGTAAAAAAATGCTTGTGGGGATTAAAATTTTGAGTCCTGATTATACCGTGAATATTTCTATATACCAGCAAATATTCCTGATGCAACTGAAACATATAACCGCCTCACCAGACGATTGCAGCAATTTAACAAGCCCTGGAATTAATAAAGGAACTCGGTGGATGAAAAGAGCTCTTTCTAAAGAGCAAAATAATATATACAGGCAGCTAGAGAGAGAAATACCACTATAAATAATCTGAGGGCTTGACCACAAGAGCATGGTCAAGAGGCTAAAATGCAGGAAGTGAAGTGGCCAGGGAAGAGCCCCAGGTAGCCAGGAGTCAGTAACAGCTGTGGACTTCTTCTCTGCCTTGGCCATTTGGGACTGAGCCCCGCTTACACCTGCAGACACCGCGCTGCACACGTGTATCCTCGGGCAGAATACAGCCTCCGGAAAAGACAACAGCAGGATTTGCTACTCTGGTAAGTATCTCTTCCTTGCTCCAAAGTTTTCCTTCTACTAGTATTTTTGAATTTTTTCCCTAGCCCACACTAAAAAAATAAAAAATTGAAAAAAAAAAATCACTGATGGAATGAGGCAGGATGAGGCTTTAGCAGCTCTTCAGCTGTTTGGTAGCAAAAACAGTTCCTGGAAGAGGAGGGAACTTGGGGAAAAGAGAGGCAGATGAAGTCACTCTGCCCCTCTGTGCCTCAGTCTCCCCATCTGTGAAAATCAGCTAATGACATCCACCTGATTTCGTTAAATTTCCTGGAAACTAAAAAGACTCTGTAACAGCAATATATTAAGCCACAGCACTGTTAACTGTTTCACTGCTGGAAATGCGCAGGAGGACCATCAGGTGATGCCAATGTCCCTGCAAAGCACAGATGGACAAACTTAATATACAGACACAATTAGCCTTGGGAGAGAATCACAGCTCCTGTTTTTTGGCTCACCCCTTGCCAAAAGAAATGTTAAGTGTAGACACTTTGTAAGTGCTGAATTTCAATGTGAAAAATAGTCTACCTGCCTAGTGTGAATACATACATTACGCTTCACATCAAATAACAGCGTTTGGGGGGTCCCATTTACGTGCACGTTTATAATTTGCAAATTTTCCCTTGTGCACTGAGCACGTTCACACTCAGCAGAGTGTTTCACTAACACCAAGCAAACTTAAACAAGCAAAGCACAGCAAGTGATTGAGGAGGGGGGAGTGGGGGGGAGCAACAGAGATTTTTAAAATTAGGATTCCCTTTGAGTTTTGGTTCTCTGCGGGAAAACCAATCCAGCTGTGTGTGTACAAGTGGGCCCAAGTCTGATAACTGAATCTGTCAAATTAAATGAGTGGAGCAATCAACTGGAGATGGTAAAACAATCCACCAAATGAGGGGAACCCTGAGGATCTAAAGCTTCAGTCCTCAATTTACTGGACACCAGCACAACTGAGTAAATAATGCTCTCTGAATGGAAAAGAGGCTAGAAAATTAACTAGCTTTTAAATAATGAAAGCAAGCAGACAAATAAACCAGCAACCAGGAATCTAGTTCTGACTATAATGTAAGTTAAAAAGGGGAAATAATAAACCGATGTTTCATTTGCACAAGGAAGCATGTTGTGAACCTGCGCCCAATCCTGCTGCTAAATAGCACAATGAAAAGTTTCACCCAAAGACTTGGATCCGAGCAGAATTTGGCCAGTCACAACTGCTAATTAGACAGAATAACTGAACCCTACACCAGGAGAGGTAAAAAAGCAAGTACAGTATAAAAACAACCCCTTACTCCTTTCAGTACGACACAAAACTATGAGCAAAGCCAACGACAAGAAACCAAGAACCATTCTGCGTACATGACATTTTTTCTGAGGTATATTTTTCTAGACCAGAATCCCCCATAACTTGCAATTCACCCACTTGTTTGTACAGAATGCAGAATAGCATCTTCCTCCATAGGATTAAAGTGTAAGACACAAAAAGGCTTTTTATTATCAGGTCTGCTTAAAATGGAAGATGAAGTTGATTACCCAGGAAAGTGTATTAAAAAAAAAAAAAGAGAGGGAGAAAAAAGCAGAGATACTGTACAAACTGAGGTGAAGCAAAAGAATTCCTTCAAACATCCATGGTCAGCATGAGGAAGTGATATTAAATTCATACTTATCATGCCAGTAAAATAAAGGCTAGTGGGTTTTTGTTTTGTTTCTGATGAAAATGTCAATACACTCAAACGGCAGCTTATTGCTGTATATCACAGCCTAACCAAATCTTTCTATAAACTCTTGCATTACAAGCAAAATCTCCAAAATGTCACCAACTAAAAAATTGAACTAGCCTGTAATTAGTTTCAACAAAGTAGTCCTTTTAACCCTAATTTTCTAGATGTAGATGGCATTTCCAGAGCAAGCGTTATGAACCTTCCTTAAGGACAAGCAGAATCAAATTGTAAAATCATAAGCAGTGATCTAGTAGTTCTTCATCTAAGCAAGCCTTTTATTTCTCTGTAATAAATTCAAATCCAGTCTTCAGTCTCTTAATAGGTGATCAGAGAAAATATGCATGCACACCTAAACCGCTACAACAAACCTTATTTTTTAAATAACACTTCAATCACTAATATAATAAAGACTGTTATAACACGTTAGCACTGGTATCATTATTCCTTATGATTCAATATTCTAATGACTGGCTGTAACAGAGGTTTATGTTCTGCCGAGGTTTATACCACTATTTAATGTAATTAAGCAAACTGGCAGCCAAAGCCTCCGTGGAAATATCATTTCTATCACGGAGTATTCCCACCAGAAATTCAGAGGAATCACAACATACAAACTTTGATTCTGTTTATTTTTTCCCCTGTTCTGAAACTGATCTAGCATTTCTTGGACTTAGTAAAGTGGAAGAAGGAATTAATTTGGCATCTGTATACATGTTATTATTGACAATACTAATAATCTATGACAAATGGGCCATCCCTGCTCCTCTCTTTCAGCAGGCATTGCAGCTTGCAACATCGCTTTGCAAAACCCCAGAGCCGGACTTTCCTCATGCCGGGAGCCCTGCGAGTGCACCAGCGATGGGGTTTTAAGTAAGCCATTAAAATGCTAATATTCAGTACGGGCCAGATCCCTGTTACCACTGAAAGCACAACTAAAGCTCCTCTGGAGACAGGATAAGGCCCTTCCAATGTGATCAAAGAGTAAATACATGCAAAGCTCTGATGGGAAAAAGGATCGTTTTTTCTAATTTTAAAACCAAACAGGACGAGTCCACCAGGCTCGTAATCCACGTTAGAGCCACATCTAGGATCCCTGACATCTGGGATAACAGCAGCAAAGAGGATGGGTCCAGGCTAAAAAGTTGCTACTTGAGGTGAAAGCGGAGCACTTAATAGCCAGGATTGCACCAACAGAGTTAGTTGCCTTTTGGGCTGCACTCCCCTCCCCTCAATGCAGCTCTGCTGACGACAGCAGATGTGCTACGTATAAGTATATATATATATATATACACATACACACACACATATAGCTGTGTGCAGCTTTGTCATATCTCACCTTGCAAAGGGAGCTCAGCCCCATCAACAACCCTCACTCAAGCAAGAGGTTTATGGGGCCACCCAGGAGCACAGGGGCAGAATTCAGCCCCAAAACCAGGGTTCACCCAACGCCTGCAACAGCAGAGCTTGCAAGCCGACTTGAGTAAAATAAAGACTCAGTTACCTCTCTCTCTCCCAGCTGTAAAGTTCTCTGGAGAGGGGGAAAAAACCCCAACAGCTGAAACAAAACCCACACCCATTTGGGGGGGGGGGGGGAACAGGACAAGGAATGATAACGAGAAAGGGAAAATGTCTGGTTCCTATTATTGCTATCTCCAGTGCTTTCACCTCCACCAACAGCTTAAAGGAGGGCTTCTGGAACAGAAGTTAAACTTTCCTTAATCTGCGCTCTTAAACTGCCAGGATCTGGTTACATTTCCTCCTTCTCCAGATTTTAATACTTTTATTTTATATTCTAATAAAGGGGGGGAGGAAGGGGGAGAATCTCAGTGTCACTGTAAGAAAGAAGTCACCAGGTTTTGCGATCCAGCAGCTTCCTTGGCAGAGGGAACTGCTGGTTGGCATAATCCACTCGTTTGACAAAACTACTATTTCTGGGCACGGGCTCAAAAACAGGTAGGAAGCAAATGCTGAGAAATAAGGAAGTAAAAACAGCCAACAGATTTTTCACTACCAAGAACGCCAAGAGTAAACATGATTTATTTAGCTGTGTTTAACATGTCTGNCCAACCCAGCCAAACTTGGCCAGGATCTCGCCCGAGGCACAAAGTTTTGGGGCTCCCATCTCCCCAAGTGGGGAAGGACCGTATCCTACGCTCCAAAGTGAAATTTCCTTAGATCCTTATTCGGCTACGAGGCAGAAGCCATCTCGTGAAGTGGCACGAAGCCTCTCATCGTCCATCCATCCTCACCGGCAGTGCGCGGGCTGCGAGAGGGGACGGGTGAGATCTCTGCCCTGCCTCTGATTTCACATTTTTTTTAACC
>VZSF01007528.1:245-25483 GCA_013398295.1 Chionis minor | reverse complement strand
CTCCAGATTTTAATACTTTTATTTTATATTCTAATAAAGGGGGGGAGGAAGGGGGAGAATCTCAGTGTCACTGTAAGAAAGAAGTCACCAGGTTTTGCGATCCAGCAGCTTCCTTGGCAGAGGGAACTGCTGGTTGGCATAATCCACTCGTTTGACAAAACTACTATTTCTGGGCACGGGCTCAAAAACAGGTAGGAAGCAAATGCTGAGAAATAAGGAAGTAAAAACAGCCAACAGATTTTTCACTACCAAGAACGCCAAGAGTAAACATGATTTATTTAGCTGTGTTTAACATGTCTGTTCTGCACTAGACTGCAGAAATCTGCTTGCATTTAGAGCAGGAGGAGGAGGCAGGGGGGAGGGGATGAAAAGGGAATCCATTACGGCGCTCCACTGGTACTTTCTGAATTGTTCAGTCACACAGTTTTATTGAGTACAAGTATTTTCTAGCCCAAAATATATTCATGTGTCAGAAGAAAGCAGCACTAATCTGCTGTTAATTAACAAGCCGCTGCTAACAAAAGATGAAGGACCCAATTCATACAAACAATATTTACGTGGGTGTCGCATGNGGGGAGGGGGGGAGTGGAACTCACTAACAGCAGGGAGAACCGGAGGGATTTGGGCTTGTTGGAAAATATCAATGCACGCACAAAAGGGTAGAGCAGCGAGCCAGAGGGCAGGCTCTCCTGGCCGTAGCCCCGCTGCCGTCACCCGCTCCCCGCTGTCATTGAGGACGGTAGCGCTTGTGGCCTCATCCGGTGGGGCGCTGAGCACGGCAGGCTGCCCTGAGCCCCCGCCGGACACAGCCGGGCACTTTGGAAAATCGAGCCATTCACATCTTTTCTGCCTCATCTGAGAAATGAGAGTGCCTATCTGCGTATCTCCTGTGGGCGTTCTAAAGCTGGCGCTGAGCAAAGAGATGGGAGGGTTAAAACCGACAGCAGCGAGCACTAAAAATTCCTGGACTTGCTCCACTCCCGGGAACAAAGGTGGGATTGCAGGGCTGGGGAAAGGGCTGGTGGTCTCCTGCGCTTTACCCATCACACCACACAGACCTGCCCTGGAGAAGGGTGACCAGGGACAGGGTTTAGGCTCTGCTCAGCACTGCCATCACACAGCCAGGGCCGGGAGACGCGCGGAGACAGGAGGGTGGGAAACAGAAGTATTCAAGCATGATTTCAGAAGCGCCAAGGTTCTCCCGAGATAGCACGCCGGGGTGGTATTTCTGCTAGCACAGTGCTCTGCACACCCCAGTTAGTGTCTCACCCCCAGGGTCAGAGCTTCCTCGGTAAGAAGCAAACTCCGCTGGAGCCTACGCACATCTGCCCTTCCACGTTTTCTCTCTGTACCCTTATCCTGTTCCCTAAAACTTGGGTTTTTCACTGCAAAACTCACAGCCGCTCGCGCAGCTCATCCCCCCAGCACCCTCGCCACCACCCAGCCCCACTCACTGGCCGGAGCTCTCCCCCCACACCTGGCTCCCCCTCACAGGACCTGACTCTTCCCCACGTCTTCCCCACTTTGTGCACGTCCCGAGTCACCTTTGCCATTTCTAGACCAGCATTTTAACAAAGTCCTGGCCTGATCTGGGGTTTTTTTTAATTTTTTTTTTTTTTTTTGGTTAACAGTGATATTTGAAACGCTGACATTTACCGTTTCAAAAGCAAAGCGAACACATTTAAACAAGCGTCGTAAAAGAGCTAATGAAAGAGAAACAGATCCATCTGTATTGTATTCTCCACCCACTATCGCTCAAAAAAATAAACCTTTCCAGACAGCGGGGAAAGTCTCCCAACGGCGAAGACAATAGGAGTTCCCGAGCTTCCCGCTAAAGGGAGTGAGGACAACTGGAGCATCATCACCCCACCTAGGTAATGCCTGCCGCAAAGCTGCCGGTCAGCCGGCACAAACACTAGCCTGCGCGGCCCCAGGGCTCTGGCGCTAACAGAGACCTCATCAATCCAGCTCGTCAGTCCTTCCAAAACCAGCAGGTGCCTTTGCTAGGGGTTTCCGACAGACACCGCTGCAGCCATAACCTCCCCCTGCTTAAATATTTCTAATGAACGTTAATTGTCAGATAGGGAACACTGAAGATGGAGGGTGTTTTTCCTCACCCACGGAGCAGACGTGTCAGGGATGAGGCCGGTGCAAGACAACACGCTGTCAAAAGCCCCCTGACCTGAGGGATGGGTGCTTATGGTGGCCAGCAAAGATGTCCTTCACACCAGTGTACTGCCGCTGCTAACAGAAAACTACCTTGTGCATCCCTTTGAAGAAAGGGCTCCAATCAGGTATCCCCAATCAACCTCAAAATCAAAAATAAAGTGCGTCGTCTTAAGCGATGAACTTTGCGCAATGAGGATAATGCCCTTCCGTGGAGTCTGAGGAGGCTGGAGTCGGAGCTCAGGGACTTTTTTTAGGGAAGTTTGGGGGTTACTGTTTTAACTTCTTTCTGCAAAAAGGCCCTGTACCATGAACATTAATCAAACACCATATTCTGCCTTTTAGTCTTGAACAATTATGAGTACAGTTTTGTGATCTTTAGCCATATTTACTGATACTCAAAGGCAGATTCTATCTTGTTAGATTGTTATAAATGGGACCCCAGGGAATCAGCACACAGGCGGAGGCAGATGTGAGAGAGAGCCTTCTCAGAGCTCGGGTGTGCTGTAGTTTTCTACTGCTGAAATTATGGATGTTTTGCAGAAAAAAACAACTTTAGAATTCTCTGCCAGATCATTACAAAGAGCTGTCCGTAGACTAAAAAAAAAAAAAACCAAAAGGTTCCATTTTGCTGAAGTTAAGATTTTTTAAGGTTAACTTTTAAATTTCAAAGTGTGGTTTACATGTGCTGGCCACTTGTATGCACAAAAGTTTCGGAGACAGACACAGGAAAGGTTTCTGGTTATAAACCATTAAAGAAAGAAACCCACAAATTCTATCTCATTCCCTCTTAGTTAAATATATTGTTTCTGCTCCAGACCTGTTTCATAATGCCATAAAACAGAGGCATGTTTCCGACACTCGATTTGAGAAGCTGTCACATTAAAGGTAAACTTTTAATCTGCTATAGACAAACAGCACATACTTTTATTTCCTAAGTAACAGCTCTGGAGAAATGTTTAAACAAGAATTTAAGAGCTTTGTGGTAAAGCCACATATAGGGGTCTCAGACAGCTACTAGGTTTGAGCTTCTTTTGTTGCCCTTTTTTAATTCTTTAAATAACCTACTCGAAAGCAGACTTCGAGGAGCAGAGTAATCAAGTTGCACAGTAAAGTGAACCTCTAGGCTTGCTTTTATTTCTAGTTAATAAAAATGTTTAAACTGAAAAGCAGCCCTGAATTTCTAGCTGTACATCCCCATCTTTTTATTTTCTTGGGACTCGCAATCGAATACTTTTAAGAAGTTAATTGTGTCACAATTAGTAACACATTAGTCCTTCGATATTTTTAATAGCAACCCAGGTTTTTCCCCAAGGCACTTAAAAATGGCAGGCTCTGCTATACTCGCCTTTTTTTAAAAACTCCCATGCACTTTCATCTTTAAAAACCTCCCACATGCATTTCACTTGGTCTGAAAATACCAGCACAGATCTTAATCCTGCCAACGCTTACAGACATGCTTAACTTTCTGCACATCAGTAATCCCGCTGACTGCGAGAGGACCCTTGGCGTACCTACAGCTAAGGATGAAATCCTGCCTTCACCAAAGCCAACGGCAAAACCCCCATTGACGTCAATAAGGTTGTGATTTCACATCCAGTTTGTTGCAGGATTGGGACCATCTTCATTTCAAGGTACTTTCCCAAACTCTCGTTGGGGGGTTTTTTCTCCTTTTTTTCTTCCTGCTTTTTCTCCCCCTCACCTCCCACACTCACTCCTGTGGGGCCCCATATTGAGACCACTTGAAAACCTCTGCCTTTCAAATCACTCCGCGAGGGAAACCCCCTCGCTGAGACGGGAAACATCCTTTGCAGGTAAAGCTGAAAGAAACTATTTTGCCCGGCTGCATGCATTTGAGTAAACTAATTAAAACCTGGGAACTTGGGTTCCAAACGATGCCAAGAAGCAATCGTTAATATGAGATGAAGTTAAATGGGAAGCTCCAGACATTTGAGATTAGCTGTATGGAAAAGGAAAAAAAAAAAGGGGGAGGAAAAAAAAGGTGGAGGGAAAAGATTTTTTACAATTTTGCCACAAAGCCGAGGTGGTGCAGCTTGGACTGCATGGGCTTAAAATGAATTTGGGGGTTTGCTCTACAGTGAAGGGGGAAAGCTGAAAAGCAGGGGAGGGAGAAGCAGCGGCAGCCTGCTCGGAAGCGCTGCAGTGCTGTGAAGAGCAGGCAGAAGTGAGCAAACCAGCTGAACCGCTTGCAGAATTAATCAGTAACAAAGAGGCTGGAACTGTTGGCGGGCTTCAGCCCTTGAACCTGGACTCTGCTCTATAAATTTCAACTTGGAATGGCTCTCTACTTGTTGAAAGACAGGCTGGCTCCCAGCCAAGCCATAGGGGGAAGAAAAAAAGGCCCCCCCCCAAAAAAAAAAAAACCAACAAAATTCCTTCTTGCTCAGGAAACTTCCCTTCAGTTTCTAACTCTTTTTATGAGCTAGTAATAGGGCACTCCAGAAAACGGGAAACAAAAATCCGGTATTGAAAGGAAAAAATGAGCCAGGAGTTGGTTTCATAAAGAAAATAAAACAAGTAGGTGCTAAATTCAAATCTGGATTTTGCCTGCACGCAAGTACATAAGCTATAATAGAAGACTTCAGAGCGCCTCGCCAATAATTCAAAGGAGACTTTTACAGTTACATTAGCTGGCTACAGGTTTGACTCTGAAAATAATAAATGTCTTAAAAGAAGAAGAGGGCTGTTTAATCCCTGTCTGCAGTCTCGTCTTGTTCTCTCCTCCCCCACCACTCCACCTTGTTTAAATGACCATTACGAAAGCAGCATGGTATAAAAAACATGTAGAACCATCATTTATTCAGCAGTATCTCTTTCCTTCCTTATTTTTCCCCTCTTCAAACAGGGATGTGCTGGAGAACCAACGCTCTCCTCAGCCTCTGCTCATTGCCAAGGCAGTTTCAGCCACAAATACCTTGCCGCCGCGGTGCTTTCCCAGTGTGAGCAGACAAGGAGTGGGCTGGGGCAGGGTGAGGGGCTGGAGTGCGGAAGGGGGGAGCTGTCAAAGTGGGAAGAAAGAAGGCAAACATCTATTCAGAGGCCAGACGCGCCGAGCAAGGTCAGCTGCAGAGACACAGCCCCTTGGAGCAGCTATGCAATTACATTCGAGGTCTGCACAGCACCCAGAGTCCCACAACCTGCATAGGAGGGCTGGACCGGAGGATCTTGGGCAGCTGGAAGAAGGTGTATAATGATTTTAATTGCTCTTCCGAGATGCTACAGGGTAGATGAGATGCTCTTTAGCTAGAGCAGGGGGCTGATGCTTTATACCGCTTGCAAGAATACATGCAGATAAAATACCCTAATGAGAGAGCGGAGAGAGAAATATGGTAAGTGCCAGCCGTGATCAAAAGGTGAAATAAAATATCGAAATAAAATGCAGCCTAATCAGAGCACGGAGGACAGGGATACACAATCTCTTCACCAAAAGTGGCTGTTAAGGTAAATTAGATTAATCACTCCCACCTCCCTTCCTCCCCAAACTCCCTTGCTTTTAATGAAGGGGTTTATTCTAACGCTGAACGCCGTCCAAGGCTGCTGGACATTTAAAGCTATATACGTAACACGCCTGTGACAGACACGCATCCTGTACTTCCACTTTCCAAGAAAACTGGGATCTGCTACTTGGTAGGTCTTTTCCATCTGCAGCTTTTATGACCCTGCTGAGGGACCAGCGAGCAATGTCCCCCTTTTCTCGCTCGAGAAATACGCTACCGAATGCCAGAAGAAAGAGCAAGTTTAAGAGCTGTCGGGCTTAGCGGTGGTTTGTGCTGATCGCGCTCGAATCTTTCTGCAAAGGCATACATGCAAAGAGGAAAAAACAACAACCGCTAAGTAACCACTTCACATCTGCCATTAAGATTATTAAACTCCTTACAAGCGGTATCTACCCCACCTTCCCCACTACACACAAACATACACACACCCCCAAGCCCTCCAACGTGGCAACCAGGAGCCAAGACTGCTCTCCTCTCGCGGCTGCAGCAACCACATTCGTTCCTGTTAAGGGGTTAACGATTCGTTTCCACTACTTCTCTCGAGAAAACCTACAATGAAAACATTGGCTCATGAAAGCATTCTCACTGCCAGAATGCCACAGCGCGAGTGAAAAGTCCGTTTTGTTTTCATTACATCTCTGGGATTTCCGGCTTAACTCCTGAGCTTAGACACCAAATCCCTAGATACCCCACCCACCCACTTTTTCTTCTTCTTCTTCTTTTTTTTTATAACATTTCTACTGCACGGCCCACCAATTACCATTTGGAGGGTGGGAGGGAACGGGGAGAAGGAGCCATGCTGAAAAGGATGCTCTCGGAGCGTGCACGCACGTCTCCCAAGCCGAGAGCTACCCAGTTTCTCCAGGCTTCCAGGGTTGTCTGCTGAGAAACACGGTTTTATTGCTATACCTGGCCTCTCTCCTCTATTTCTCACCCTCCAGGTTCCCATCTTCCCACTCAGTCACTGAAGCCTGCACTGAAACTCAGCCCCAAATCTGTGCCCTTTGAAGTTATGTGCCATGACATAGAAATCCAAGCCTTTCTTGTACAAAAAGTATGATTACTTCACAGGGGTTTTTTTCTCCAGTTATGATAGAAAAATGTTCCAATCTCCAAAAAACCCTGGAAAGGTTCAACCTTTATGTCACAGCCGATTTGGTCACTGTGTGTATAGGCAGCGCAGTTCAAACACAGGCTGAGAAAGAAAAACAATCTATGGAAAAGACATGAAGGGAGGCAGCCTCATGCTATAGCAGCACTTCTGTCCTGCTGAAGCAAAGGAACCGTTTCTGTGCCTTTATGTATTTATTAACCATCAGAGAGGAACAGCAACTTTTTCTACCTATACGGGTGCTCTTCTGTTTTATACTACTTCCACACAACCGGCTTTCCTTCGGCTACATCCCAGTGCAAAATTCCCCTCTGAACCACAAAAACTTCTTTCTTGCAATCAATACTCCACTGAGCATAAGCCTATTACTATTAGTCACACCCACACAAACACCACAGTGGTCTATAGGATGGTTTAGCGCTACTTTTACTTTGCTCCTACCAGTTGCTCGCAAAGTTGTAAAGCAAAATGAGTAATGACTGGCTGACCAGTGCCTTTTTATCATTTACCTAATGTAAATAGGTAGTGTTGCCTAAAAAATCTACCAATCTTTGCATGCTAATAATAATCAGAGATGTACACACCGTCTCTGGTCTCCCACACATGGCCCAAGTAATTTCACAAGAGAGCACAAATAAAGGAAAAAAACCACTTTGATGGGTGAAATTTTGACTGGGCTCTACCTCCGAGTAAGTCTAGAGTCCTTCCACCGAATTAAAAGAGGGTAACGGCAGCACCAAGCTGGTGCAAAATAGCAAGTTTTGCTCTTAAAAGAGTGACTCCCAATATGCATCCACCCCGGAGCGAGAAGACTCTGGCCACGTGTACTGAATGACCTTCTTAAATCCCCTCTCATCAGCCTGCAAAATGGCACTTCTGTCGAAAAGGTTTTACCTAGCGTTGTCACATATGAAACCGAAGATGACTGTAACTAAGAGAGATTAGAGCAAGAGAAAATACCAGCAGCGAGCGCCCGTTTCGCCGTTTATCACCCCGTGCGTTCAGGGTCAGGTCCCCGCTCGCGCCGCCCCATCGATGTGGCATGGCACCGCCGGTTTCGGGGGCGACGCCGGGGCGGAGAGGGGTGAAGCAGGACCCCCCCACCGCTCCTGCCATCCCAGCCTCGCAGGAGGGAGTCGCGTCCAGCTAACTGCTCGCAGGGCGCAGAAAATGACTTTGAAAAACAGGCTGGTGAGAGGAACAAAACCAAAAAAAAAAAAAAGCTAAAACCGGCAGGGAGAATCGAGGGCGTAATATTCCTCAGCGGGTTTTCTAGCCTGCTTTTAAAACTCGGTGCGGCTCATTTCGCGCTTGACTGCCGGGCATGCCGGGACAGAAAGCCTTGGTGCTTGGCGTGGCCGGACCCCGGGCAGGACATGGCTGGGGACAGGCTGAGATGGCGGCGGGGAGAAGGTGGCCGGTGGCCCCCGGGGCCAGGGCCGCGCAGCGGGCGCTGGAGCCGAGCCACATGGGCGCGGTGGAGTTCAAGCGAGGGGAAGGAAGGGTTTTGTAACCGGCAGGTTTCTCACCTTTAACTCTTGCCGGGATTAGCGGGGTGCTCACCGCGGCCCTCGCTGCCCGCTGGGAGGGGAACAGGATGAGGGGGGGGGGGGCTGCCAAGCGGCCACGGGACGCCCTCCGCACCGGCCCCCCTCAAAGGGGGGGATCGCATCCCCTCCACCTGGCCTCACTGGCAGCCGTAAAACTTCAAGCCGCCCATCTTTTCGGCAGCCCCTCGTCAGGCTTGAAGCCGCGGTGAGCCAGGGGAGCCGCCGGTGGGCTGGGGGTGCCGTGTCCCCCAGGGAGAGCCAGGCTCCCCCGGCCCTGGCTGAGCTCATCCTGCTTGTTCTTCCCTGCAGGACCCAAGTGGGACCCTCAGCCCAGGTCCCGGGGGGCAGGAGACTCGCTCCTTCACCCCGCTCTCCGGGGAGCTGCCGCTGACACCTTCCCTCCGTGTGCAACACCCCCACACACACCGTGCTGGGGCCGCACCAATTAGCAAAACACGTTGCTAAATACCTGGTGAAGCAGCGGAGGAGGAGGAGGAGGAGGAGGCCAGGTAACTCCTCTGCGCTCAGGGGAAGCCTGGCAGACGGAAGGGAAGAAACAAGCCTGGAAAAGCCTCACGAAAAGGATTTCAGCTGCAACCCGTGTTTCTCGGGCTGTTGCCACACACTTCTGGAAGCCTCTCCATCCTCACGTAGCTTTTTTTTTTCCCCTCAGCCGGCTTTGACGAGTCCCTCCTGCGAGACCCACCACCCTGGGGAGATGCTGGCGGTGGGACCGGGTGCCACGGCGGCCTCGGGAAGGGGACGGGATGGCCCCATCGCCCCGTGCCGGCTGGGACACCTCTTCCCAACCTGCCCGACATCGCCGCCGCTGCTCGGGTTGCGTCAGCTCGCCTTTTCCTCCCCTCACGTGCGAAGGCATCACGATGGCTGCCCGAGTCCTACAGTTAATATGGGTGCGCGGGTCCATAATGGTACATTGTAAGTGAATGTCTCAGGGTAGACAGCAATAATAATTAGCTGTCATGATTTGAAAAAAGGATAATCCATGCCATTGAGTTAACAATCACTCACACAACACACATGGATTTAACTAATCTTAATTTGGAGAAAAATAACAATTCTAAATATATCAAATAGCCTATTTCATGGCAACCTGCGGCGGTGTTTATCTCTGGCTTCCAGCACATGCGAGTTATTTAGTTTCTCTCACTAGCAGTTTTACCATTCAAAAGCCTGAAATGAACATTCATGGAGCAGGGGTTGCAGTTAAATCCTGCCTCTGACAGGGAGCCTTTTTTCACGATGCACATCTAGTTCAAGTACATAATGTATGGAGCCCAGCACTGGTGGCCGGGACGGGATGAACGAGGAATTCCAATCAACTCCCTCCCCTTTCCTAGCACCATCTTTGCAGAAATTAGCTACGCCGTCTTAATGAACCTCTGCTGGTGGTGTGGTTGTCTGCCTGCGAGGGTACGCTGCCTGGAGGATGCACACCAGCCAGTGAAGCTGGAGAAGGTCTGGTCCACACGGTGCCTGCCCCACCAAGGCTCCCTCCTCTCTGCCACGGTTCTCTGAAACCATCCAGCGTTAAAAACAAGCCGACCAGTACTTTTTCTTTCATTTGGATCATTGCAGAGAGCCCTGCTAGCTAACAGCCTGGTGGCTTGTGAGCCCAGCAGGGCCCGTGGGGGGGACAGGAGAGACCATCAGTCAAAGGACAGCAGGAGCCACCTCCCCAGGGCCTTCTTCAGCCAGGACAGGTCACCTGGTTACGCCCAAGATCTGATAAATATGAAAGATAAAAAGAGGTATAAAATACAACGGTGGCCTAATTGTTTCCAAAATACCTGCCAGCGGTGAGGCAAAAGCAGCAGTGGCTGATAACTCCTAGCCAACTCATTGGCCTGGCTGTGTTTTGCTGTGCAACAATCTGGTACATCTGTTTGATACTATCACACCCTCTGTATGAGAACCGATTTTCGAACAGGTCAGCCAATTTGAAAAAAAAAAACAACTTTACAGGACAGACTGCTCCTAAGCAAGTCACGTCCTCCCAGTGCCAGCTAACGTGCTGTCACACACTGTACGGACAGTGGTAACTAAATGAAAGCACCTTGAAAAGCATGGATTTGCAAGTTAGAAGTCGGGAAAAGATGACAGACATCATTATCAGAAGGTCTTTAAAAGCTGATTGCAGAGATAAAGTCACCTTTGTCTCTACTGGTATCTAGAAATGTCAGTTGGAGATTTGCGTTGCCTGCATGCAAATTCTTGCAGATTCCTGAGCTCTACCTGCTTCCCTGGAAGCAGCAGAAGCTCTATTGTGTGGTCAAGAGACGTTCAGTGACCAAAGCAGTTACCAAGAAAGAAAGAAAGAAAAGCAAAGAGAAAGGGGGGGAAAAAAAAAAAAAGCAAAATGAGGCGAAAGACCTCAGGAATCTGGAGCACCCTGCGTCAGGGTGAGCACTGGGTGCGGTGTTGCATCCCAACATCCTCACCCCCAGAGGGAAGAGAGGTGCAACGGCAGCGCCAGGCTCAGCGCTTGACATACCCTCCCGACAGTCAGGGGAAGCTGCAGGGTTTGGCGGCGGAGGCACACGCTGCAGAAGGCCGCACAAATAATTTTGACCAAATAAGAAGGTCTACAAAAATAACACAAGATCAAGGAGAGGCACTGAAACCTATTTGAGGGCAGCAGCAGTGGCAGCATGTTTCAGGGAGCCGGAGTGGCGAGTGGGTGATTTCTGGTTTCCCTCTTCAAATATAAAGACTCAATTATCTTTGAACAGCTTGCTTTACACATGAATTGACACATTTATTTTACAATAAATAACTGAAAGTTATCTATGTTTCCTTTACTGTTAATCTACACAAAGAAATAATAAACAGAGCTTGTCTAAAAAAATGCAACTACTGCAGTCCTCAGAATTCAATTAAGCTAAAATAATTAATGCTTCCACCATATTAAATTACTTTATACATTTGAGCCACTGAAGTTTTTTTTATTCTTTAATCTTTTTCGCCTTTTTATTTAATAAAAAAAAAAAGTTAGTTTCAAAGGGGGGGCGCTGGCTAGGAGGGGGAAAAAGAGCATGATTTGCTGTTAAAATGTAATGGTCTCCTTTAGCTGACACAGCATGTAGAGTGTTTTGTGCCTTTGATTAAAATAACATTTTAAATGCTTTGAACAAACATATCTCCCCATACTTCTAAGGGATTATTTTACATATTTCTTGGTGGAATAAAGAAATTCATTCTTCCTGTCGCAGTACAGAAAGGCTAAGAATATCTTTCGTCACATATAAAGTAAAAATACTGTAGGCTGTTGCATTATTACCAAAAAAATAAAAAAATAAAGGGAGGGGGTGGCGGGGTGGGAGAAAGCTGCCTTAGAGATTAAGTTTCCCTTTTATGAAATCGTATTTAGTCTCTTTTTTTAACAAATCTAACAACAATGCTCTACAGCCGCTCACTGGGAAATACCTTTAATGTTAAATGCAGATTCTGATTTTCTTGGCTAATGCAGAAAGCCTTTCTATTGAAATATAAATAAGGGGTTTGGTATATCCCACTAAAGCCTTTCCAGTGAATGACTTCTGTGGGTTTTTCATGGCTACCCTCCATGGCTGTAATGTGAGGCTTTTATCCTACTATTGAAAACTATCCGCCGCTATTAAAAAAAATATGGAAGGACACTGCACCTTTTTATCTCGGAGCTGGGCTCCTAATTGAGAAAGCATTATTACTGCACTATTTAGTGGATGTCCCTATCTCCGTGCACTGCTGAGAAAATGCCAATCAAACGATAAACCCTTTTATTTTTCTCAATTCAGAATCTTTCCTACATATTTTCATTTGATATTGTTTAGTCTGAAAGAGATTAGGTGCTCCAGATTGGCTTTTAGTTTTTTTTGTTTTTTTTTTTTTTAAGCTTTTTCCACATGTGAACATCCCCTTCACCCCTTCTCCCAGCAGATTTTCTGCATGGCAAAAGTGTTAGTTATATTCACGCTGACCCCCAGAAGCTGGGATGGCAGGGCACCCTCCGTGCTGGGAATAGCCATTGCGGTATTCCGCCATGGACTGAACTCGGGTAGAGATTAGTGAGAGATGACAGCCGGACTGCAACTACAGCATAGGTCTCCTGGACCCACCTTTCAAAGCACTGGGGACCCTCTTCCAGGGGCTGAGCACCATCAGCTCGTACAGGGACCAACAGCTATTGAGTGCTCAGCGCCATTCAGGAGGCCTTCAGCAGAGTCAGGGAGAAGGTCCTGAATACTTCTGCTCCCACTGAACGGCAAGGAAAGCTAGTCCTGAAAGCTGCTACTCCATGAGGTAGTCACCTCTGCCAAAAAATGCATTCACAACTGCAAAAGGATGGGGGAAATTGAAAAAGGAGGAGGAGAGGATGGGGTCAGGTCTTACCCTAGGGTTGCTTACAATGCTACAGCCCAGGCTGCCACTGCTAATGCCCCCAAAGCTACCAGCTTCCCCATGCCAACGTGGCGACTGCACACAAAAGAAGATTCCTAGAAAACAACGTAAGCAATGGGTGGCATATGCCATCTCCTAAGAGTCAGATCATCTGGAGATCTGAAGACTGCAGCAGTTCAAAGCCCACATCCTCATTTATATGATGGCCAAGCCCGTCAGAGATGCTGGAGACTGACTCCAGCAGAAACCTCCAATGCTAAAAGCGGGAATCTCCCAAGCTTCAGCTGTAAAGACAGGAGACTCTCACAAGTCTTCTGGGGATCCCCTCATGGGAACATCTCTACTACAGACAGGATCCTGGACTGTCAGATCTAATCCCATACGGCAATTCCTAGAGAAACTGGGATAGCGGCAGCAAAGACAAATTGCCACCGGTCTTCTGTATGGGATACAGTCGATTTGAACAAAAAAGGCCTGTTTGAGGGGAGATCCTGCTGTGTAACATAAAACCCCCACTCACTAGCAGGGAGCAGAGCCTTCCTTTCCCCGCCACAGAGGAACACACCTGCAGAGAGGAGAAACACCCTGCGCGACGGAAGCGGCCCCACACCGGGCGCGCTGCGGAAACGGCTACGCAGCAGCTTGCCCAGGTGGGTGCCATCACCCGCCTGCCCACCTCTGCGCCACGGGTGGGGGGGGTCCGCTGAGTAAATCTCAACCGTATGTACTGCGTCTGAGGGCTTCAGAAAAAGAAATGCCTGCGATTTGCTCACCCGGGCTAGGCTGTGCTCATCTCCTCTTCCCAAAGCCCTGTTTGGGGCGTGCATGTGAATGGAGGTGTCGCCTGCCCAACTCCAGCCATCTGCAGGCGCCCAGGACAGGCGGCACAGGCAGCAATGCCGACCAGGAAGCTGACATCCACCCCAGCAGAAGGAACAAGCGAGGACTTAATGAACCCCTGCTTTAGCCCTCGTAATCAAATCCTCTTCCCAAGGCGATCAGTGGGAAGAGGATTTTTCCACTGTCTTCAGTGGGGTCGGGAGTTGGTCCTTCCCAGAGGGTGTGCATGTTACAAAGGGTGTCTAAATTGGACTGAACTGAGCATCTCACCAAAGTCCCCTATTCCTCCACCACTGCTACCTGCTTAAAGACGCTCCCGAAATCATTTCTGACCCCAGCCTTCAGCTTTTTCCTACATGTACAGGCTGCCACCAAGCTCTCCTGGGATACTGAGAGCCCCCTGTCCCCGGGAGCTGGCCCTGCACAGATAGTTACACTGAATTAAACATGGGGTGGACAGCCCTGCTGAGGCCTGCGTAGCCGTGAGGTTCCTCCAGACCGATGGCTCCTATAAAGACCTGTTACTGAAGCCTCTGTTTCATGGCACTTTCTAGAGGGCTCTCGTTAAAAGATTACCTAGGCAGTTGATTGAGTGTAAAACATGCTGTACCTGCAATGTTCTCCTGCTTGGGGCAAATTCCTTTTGTAGGCGTGAGAAGACGGTCTTCTTCATCGGGTGTGACTTGGATCCCGATTTCCACTGGCTCTGACACTTTCCTGAGCTCGGCGCGTGAGGAGGGGGGAGGGCTGCTCTTATCCATGCTCTTTTCATAGCAGGCACCACCAGTGCCATTGCACTGTTTTCTCTTGTGCTCTATAAAAACCAAGATGTCTCCCAGCGGGAAGTTCATCTGACACTGTCCACAGGTTAACAAGTCGGGGTCTGTCCCGCCTGCGGCGATGCTGATGCCGCCCGGCTCTGCTATTGCCAGGCTCTCATCCTCGTCGGCGAGTGCCGGTTCCACATGGTCAGCCTCTGCTTTACATGGACAAGGAGAAAGAGGGAGGAAGGGGACGAGGGGAGAAGAGAAAGAGATTGCTTTGAATGTTCACAGACATCACGAGAGGCCCAGCCTCCCCTCACCCGCCCAAAGAAGCCAAGACTGATTAGATCTTTCTTTTATTTTTCAGCTTTTCCACTCTCCCAGAATGATTTCAATATATTTTGCAACCAAGCCTGCCTGAAACAAAATGGAAAGGCTGACCTGGCGTAGCTTTCCTGACAGCTCTTTCCCACTGCTGCCAGCGCTGCAAAGATATCAGCAAAGAGCCATTTTGCAAACGCTCGAGCCCCGAGTCACTTTCTGAAATAGTTCCTCTTTTTACCCCACCTTCTCATTCCCACCGCACCTCCCAGCCACCTGGCCAAGGCCCCATCCTGCGAAGCGTATGCACCCAAACCTCTCCTCGTTCAAAGAGAGGGGGAGAAAGTGCTTGTGTGCTCCCAACATGCAGGATCGGGCTCCACGGGGCGTAGGAAGTTAGTACCACCTTGTCCCATTACAAAGATACCGGCAAGGTTAAATGGCTGCCCGTTAGCACGAATTACAGCAAACTGTTTGCAAGAGGCTGGTAAGCAGGATACAGTCTCAGGAGAAGTTAAGGGGTTTCAAAAGTGTGTACGGGGGGGAAAAGAGAATGAGGCACTTATTTAACATGCTGGAATATTGGCGAGCCTGAAATCTTCCACTCGTTTTCCTGATGTCAAATACCCCTGCCGTTGCTATACAGGTTAACAAAAGTTTTTTTGTTTAAATCTTGCCCACGGAGCTGACGGATGTCATACCATTACCCCCAAAGACTGGGAAAGCATTTCTGAGTGACCTGCATAAGTTTCTAAGAAATCAGTGACTTCTCGTTTCACAATTAATAAAAGACGGTGCGTTTTTAATGGGTATTTTGAAGATAATTCTCGCATTATAAAATAATTACGGATCACAATCTATTTCTGGGGCAAAATGTGTTTTTTGGTTTGTTTTCTCTTGTTCCGCCGTGTAACTGCCGAATCATACAAACCTTGGTCTTTTCTCGGGCAAAATTTCCCCTGACTTTTGCCTAAGGCTGTTTTGCCTCTGCAAGGACTATAGGATTTGGGCTGAACAAAACAGGGGAACTAACAGTATGTAAATCAGTAAGTGAGACCTCTAATCGAATCAGGATTAAAGGAATAGGAGGAAAAATGCTCCCTATTAGCCCAAGCGGTTTGCTTATGGATTTCCCGGGGAAAGGGAGTCACACAAATATCTCAAAAGAAGCGAGACCAAGATAAACAGATGTTATAATCCAGATCTGGATTCTCCTCCTGACCGAAAACAAATCTTTTGTCCCACTCTTCACCGAATTGCAAAAAAAAAAAAAAACCCCACATAGGAAAGGGGCAAGAGGTAGAAGGTGAAATGTATTACCTGGCAACAAAAATGGCCGAGCCTTGAAAAAGGCAGTTTAGAAAAAGAGTCGCCCTCATTTTTGCCTTCCGGAATAAATAATTGATCGGCGTATCCACCAGCTGTATCACAACTTGCATCAGAGCTCACTAACAGCAAAGCAGAGAGCAGCAGCACCGGCGGCAGCAGGAAAAGGACAGGGAGCCCAGAGAAGGGGCTGAGCACGGACCGTCCTGCTGGAGCAGACGATGGGCACGGGAAGGCTTCGGTTCCCTAACTCACACCAAGCTTACCAAATACACAGCACAATACTCGTTCTGAAAACCATTAATTACCTTTTCCCCCTTAATCTAAGTTTAAAAGTTTGGAGACAATACTACGTAATGGATTCACCAATTTCTATCATGAAAAGATGCCTCCTTGCCTTCGTGCAAACGTACCCATAACCCTGCGCTGAACAGGGACCACTGGGGAGGGAGCGGATGCCTGCGAACAGCGTGTCACGACGCAAAAGGTAATTATTTAGTGCTGCGGTTCCCTTTAATGATCTAACATTGAGCAATATTGTTTATATTGAAGAGAGCTTGCACCTTTAATTACCAATTACATATACATCATTTTAGAGCCAAAAGAAAAGGACTGTGAAAAGGGTCCTTTAGAAATGTGCGCACTATTTCTAGGAAGAATTCCTATTAAGGGGGAGCAGAGTGTCAAAATATTAAAAAAAAAAAAAAACCACCACACACAGAGGGGCACACGCAGGCACGCAGATACACATGCGGGAGATGGGACAAAGAGCTGGAAAAGACAACACAAAACCAGGAACTGAACCAAGGGTCGTAAGGAAAAAAGGTGGCAGAGGGGGAAAATGCTTGTTACTAGTTTCACCTAACATTCCTGTAAAGCCTTCAGATGGAAGTCTGTCTCTCAAATTACAAAGGTTGAATTTTGGCATTTATATATATAAAACAAATAAAAAGAAAAGCACGGATCTCAATATTATCTTTTTGATGTGAGGATTTTATTTTTTTTCCCTGCGATTTAAATTGTGCTCTTCAGAAAATGTAGCAAAACTGCTGCATTTGATAAGGGTCCTGACCAGGCATCTGTGGAAACATGAAGGTTTAAACAGCTAAACTGTTGCGAATCCTTTCTTTTCAGTTCTACACTTCATTTGAATATTAGTTAAATCCACATATGCCTATTCACTTACACTCCCTTACTCTCTCTTTCCAAGGACTCTGCAATGGCACTTTTTTAAAATCACATCTGGTATTCCTTCATATTTTGGCAGTCGTCACATTACCGAAAATCAGCTTTTCGTTTTCTTGGTACGCCGAGCCCTCGTGATCAGTAGTAATTGGGTTTCAAACTATCAAAAGATTTTTTTTTACTCGACTCTATTTCTGATTTGAGCTTAATAAATCATCAAGCATCAGACCAGCCATACACCCAACAATGCAGAAGCTATATTAACATCCCCTTATTCGGGACGTGGAAAACAGACATAAAAGAATGAAAAACAAAATACTGAACAGATCTTCAAATGCATTTTATCCATGTCAATTTGCATTATTTTTTTTTACTCAGAATAAAAAAAAAAAAAAGAAAAGGCTTCCTATTGACAACTCAATTAAGCCATTAAAAACCTACATTCAAGTAACATTACAGGAGAGATTTAAAACCCACAAAGGAAAAGAGAAAAAAGCCTTGCAAGTCCAGCCCATAAGGCATCGGGTCATGCCTAGTTAATACAACAGCCAAGATCTTAGGCTGTTTAAGGAGTCCTTTAATACCAGTGGGGCAATTTAGGCCAGTCTCAATCTAAAGTTCTGACTCCACTTGTGTCTGTGGGTTTCAAATGAGTCGCTTCACATTATTTGAATTTAACTCTGTGGTTTTGTTGCTGTTTGTTGGTAGCTGGGTTTGGGGGGAGGAGGGTGTTTCCACACGAGTATTTATTTAAAATTAATTATTTTTTTTTTTTAAGAAGGAGAAACCAAGCCACACAAAAAAAAAAAAAAAAAGGAGAATGGAAAATATCTCATCTCCCTTACATGGGAAAAGGAAAAAAAAAATGCAAACGAGGTATTTCCAGCCAGGACTCGTGCCCTGGTTCTTCCAGGTGTGTTAAGGTGTGCCCAGCATTCTCCTTGCACCCAGAGATTCTTCCGAAGAGGACTGCCTTGGCATTGCCTGCCAAAGGAGCACGGCAAGTTGGGGATCTGTGGAGACATCTGTGACACTTCTTATCCGATGGCTTCCTAAAATTAATGCAGCCGGACAATCTAAATCATCTCCCCTTTGCTTTGAAAAGCGTTACACTTGCTGGCCGGACTCTAAGCAGCATCTCCAAGCTCTCTGGCTGCCTACCACACCAAAATACAGTGGACAAACTCCTTCCTTCCACAAAGGCACTGTTGCAAAACCACCAGCGCTCCTACTCCAGCGTGGTGACATCATTAGAACATATGTGCCCCATGCAAACAATACTCTCGTGCCCAGTATTAAAGCAAATGCACGTGCTAACTACTTTCTGCCTGTCAGATGTCTCAAAATCGTACCCATTAATAGTGAAAAAGACTCTGTTACGAAAAATCATCTCCAAAGCCTCTAAGGACAAAACTGTGGATGCTTGCTCACGGGGTTTGGGTGAGGCTGGGTGCAGGCAGCAGTAATTCATCTTCTTCCCTTTTTATTGCGCTGAAGAACCAAGGTAAGAAGGGATCTAAAAGTTGCCAGCCTACTCTCTTCCTTATTTTTTCCCACCCCGCGGTACAGAAAGGAGGCAGAGGAAGGGGGAAGACGGAACGGTTTGGTGCCGGGCCAAAGCGCTGCGTGTGAAACCTCCCCCCTTGGCAGTTCGGGCGCTGCACAAAATCGATAACGGGGTGGTTAAGGCGAGCGCTGCCGGTGCCTTCGGCGCAGAGGTGCTGCTGGGTGCCCTGCCTGCCCCAGCACCCCACCGCCGCCACCACCCACCCTTGCGCCCGCCCGCGGGGGGCCAAAACACCGGATACCCCAGGGGCCACCCGTTTTGGGGACGAGCCGGGGCTGCCCGGGGTCCGCCATGGTGCCCAGGTGCGGGAAGCCGCCCGCACCCGCGCCCTTGTCTGCGCGCCTGCGCTGCTGTCTTGAAGGCACATCCAAAAAGAGCTCAGCCCAGTTGGGGAGCCGGCACAAAGAAGTGACTCTCTCTTCAGGGTGTTGGCCCAAAGCAGGCCTGAAAATGATGTCCCTTCCATCAACACCCACATGTCACATTTACTGTAACATCAACATGCTTAACGGAAACAGCTCGGATCACACGCTCTCTAGCTGGGTTATCGCCGAGATCGGTGTCAGGATCCTCGCTGCACAAAGGCTAACGCCGCTCAAAGCGGGCGATGCGGCTCCTCGCCGTCGAAGTTTATCAATAACCTGTTTCCAGAGCCTCCCCGCAGCTCCCTGCAGCTGCAAGGTGCAGAGCTGGGCTTACACTCACGTATTGCACCAGCACCAGGCTCAGCAGTACTAGGTGCTGCTTATCTGCCATCAATTTTTAATTTTTTCTGCGGAATGAGAAACAATTGTTCGTAGTATTTTTTTTTTTTTTTTTTTTTTTTTAAACAAAAGTCCGACTGAGTTGGCCAAAAGAGCCAACTTGATGGGGAAGCCCCGGAAGCAGAGGGGCCCCGCAGCTCTGCCTGACTTCCCGAGCCACTCTCAGGCGTGTGTGCAAAGTGCACAAAGGCAGCCGGAGCAGCGGCGAACCACCTCCGCCGCCGTGCAGCTGCCGAGCCGCCGCCGTCCGGTCATTCCGCCGCCGCACGTCAGCCCACCGTCCCCGCGTGCCGGACGGGCAGCACGGCGCGGCGGGTGGCGGTGGCCGGGGTGGACTGGCCACCACCACCTGGCGGGATGGAGCCCACCGCCCCGGCACGGCCCGCCGAGCCGTCCCCCGTTGGGTACCGACAAGGAGGGGACCGGGATCCAGCGGTGGAGGGAGGGTGGAGGGAAATAACCCGTTTTGCTCCAACGCCTTAGCGAGCCCCACGCACAGCTGGGAGTTGGAGGACTCTCCTGCAAGAGACACCTTTTGCAGAAGTAGCCCGAATCTCTCAGAAAGCAGTTTAACCCTCTGTACACACCTGAGACGGAGCAAGCCCAAGCACCGCCACAAAGAACCAGGGAACGCATCAGGGTTTAGGGAAAAGAGGAAGGAAAATAGCACAATAACCATGCTGGACCCCAACGGAACAAAAGCCAGGAATATCCAAGGATCCACGCGAATCCCCAACACTTGTCAGATGTTATTTCATCAGAAACTAGTACGCTGTTAAAGAAGGGAGTGGCGTGTCTCCTCTTAAGTAAACTATACATTCATAAAAAAATATTTACTGCTTTTGAGAGCAGAAAATGCAAAGGCTCTTCTATAGACTGCAGAAGCTGTAAATCTCTGCAGATAAAATGGGATGTGATGATGTGATATAAAAGCATTCTTTGTTCCCCAGTGAATACATTTGTTTTATTTAAAACTAAACGACAACCAAGGAGAGAAAGGGGCGCTCGGTGCCACAAAAGCAGAAGGAGCAGTATTTGGGTACAGGCTTTTAACTGGCGTAGAAAAGGATACTGGAAGCATAGATTCTTACCCAAGGATTTAAAAGGCATGATCAAAATTAAGTAATTAGTTTTGAACATGCATTAAACACACAACAGCTCTGTTCTTTTCTTAAATATCAGGCTCAAAAGACACTGTGTTTCTCAATTGTGTAGGGCACACTGTTGCTCATATACAATTTTCTTAAGCCTTTTTTTTTTTACTTTCATTGAAGCATATTCATTATAACATTCAGCGAATTTATGGCTTCTTCCAGTGGCTTAGTAAAAGGGGTCATAAAAAAGTTAAGTAAACCAGTGTGTTTTTTTCCTCTCCCTTAACTTTGGATTCCTTTTTTATACTGTACTGTCTAGTGCTTAGTCTTTGGAAAGTACCTTGGGCATATCCAGCACACACACAAATTATCAGCTGCTCCAGGAAAAAAAAAAACACGGAATTTCTTGCACTGAGGCAACTACACAAAAGACTTGCATATGTCAAAAATACAGAAGTAAGTCCCTGTGAATGCTGCACCATTAATCAAATCCCCGATCTGGTGTCACTTTTGCCAGTAAAATGATG
This sequence comes from Chionis minor, assembly GCA_013398295.1. NCBI lineage: Eukaryota > Metazoa > Chordata > Aves > Charadriiformes > Chionidae > Chionis > Chionis minor. The sequence goes on along the minus strand of VZSF01007528.1, from coordinate 4,349 downwards.
ATATTCTTCTAACCCCCTTCTACTGGCGCGTGCCTGCAACGCGTGAAGTGTGTCCCTCTGCTTTAATTTGTTTTCGAATAGCCTGCTTTAGGCATTTTTTATATATTCCTTGGAAAAAAAAAAGGGGGGGGGGGAGAAGCTGCTACTTAAAGCTCCAGTAAGAGTCTACAGTACCAAGGCGGCAGCAGCTTTTTGGAAGGGCGAGCAGAAAGCGAGCAAATTTAAGTGATGTTCAGGAGCTGAACGCACAACTGTCTCTGAGGCTGTAACCGTGGGTGCCGAGGAACGGTGTGCAGCCTGCCCAGATACATTTTAAGAAAGTAAATAAACACGAAAGAGGAAGGTGCTGTAGTAAGAGCAGCTGAATGAATCACGCATTTATCAATGCACGCAGTTATTGATGTCTTTTCCCTCCCTCGTTAGAAAGATACATATATATAAATCCGTCTACAGCCAATGCTGATGCTTCACCAAGCGCTTTTATGGTATTGCTAACTTTAAAGCAGGCGGTAACCCCCCCAGCCCCCGTTTATTTTCCCGTGTGCTTTCTCTGGAGGCTACCGAGGGGAGACCAAATTCAACTGGTAACTGCAAGGCAACCCTGGAGAAACCAAACTGCAACCAAAAAGAAGGAAATGCTCCAGCACGGAGGCAGAGAACCATTTTGGAGTAGCAGGTCTTTGCGGGGAGACTGCTCCACCAGGCTTCATCCTGGGGGAGTGGGGCGGGTAAGAGGCAGAGGAGGGAGCGGGAGGAAGGGGAGCACGGGTGTGCGTGCGCTGGGGTGGGCAGAGGCGACGGGAGGAGGAGGAAAGGGGGACCGTTGTTTCTCTTGGTAGAAGTTAACAGTCATGTAATGGAAGGAAAGCCACAATGGGCGAAGTTTGAGGTTTCGGAAGGGGAGAAGAAGGGAAGGTTTTCCCCAGGGCTGGGGAACACTAGCATCAGCAGCGGCCCAGGCAATGCGCTCTTCAGCTTACCGCTCCGTCAAACGAGCTGGCTGCTGCCTATATGCTCCCAACTAGCTCAATTCAAACATTAAATGAAGTAGAGAAATCATCAGATAAATTGCTGGCCCTCTCTACCCAAGAGTGAAGGGTTTTTGTACAGCTGATGACAGCCCTGGTCTTTTGTCTGACCTAATTTACTTCTCTTTCAGGTTAGAATAAAGCGCGCTTTCCTTTCACGGGATAACCTCCATCTGCATACTGCGCCCTAAAAATAAGAAGATGCTTGTGCTGTGTTAACAACACCATAACTGGATGAATTTCTCAGGTTGGGTGAAACAAACATCCACTGATCAAAGCTTCCCGTGCGTACGCCACGAAATTATATGTTTGGGCAAGAAAGCGTCCCGCTAAAGTCTGCCCGCGACACGCAAGCCGACTGCAGCAGAGAATAGCACAAGCTCGACGGAGCAGCCCATGAGCTGCTCAGCAGCAACTTCTACATGACAGATGTGATTTTGTGTTTGTTTCTCTAGGAAAAAAAAAAAAAAGCTTATTTTCATTTGCAGGAACTGCAGATTTTTTGCTGTAAGGACCTGGGGATCAAAGTACGGTAAACTATCTAATATCAAATCCTCTCAGCAGGGGTACATGTGGCTTTCTGACATGTAATCAATGCCAAATTATGTACGTGGATGTCTGCTTTATTGCGGTACACACCTTCTCCTAGAACTCCAGCTTCCTCCCTCTGTGTTTTTACATCCACTGGAACAAACAAACGGATCTCGGTGGGTTCCCCCACCCCCCCCGCAACACACACACACACAGAGACTCGCTCACCTACAGGTAGTATTACCCCGATCGCTCCCTGCCAATACCGAATTGAGGATTTAGACACTGTATGTTGGCAATAAAAGGCACTGTTAAAAACTAATTTTAATTTAAACCCGTCCGTCCGTCCGCCCGGGTCAATTAATCCGCCGCGATGGAGTTGAAAAGCGGTTGGCCTGGCTCGCAGCCCCTCTCGGCTGGCCCTTTGCAGAGGGATCTTCGCTGGGAAACGGAGCCCACAACTTTAGGCTGGGCACATTTCGGCAGCCCCGCGAGCGGTGCGAGGGGCGGCCGTGATTTCCCCGGGCCGAGCATCATCCCGCGGCGGGCGGGCGGCCGCCGGCCCCGCCACCATCCCGCGGGCTGTGAGCTCCCCCTAGTCGTCAACACCCGCCACTGGCAGCCGGGGCACAAGGCAGGCTGGCGAGGCGACTTCAAAAAGCCAGCAAAAGTTTATTTTGCAATATTGGGTTTTTTGAGGGTTTTGGTTTGGTTTGGTGCCCCCCCCCCGCCCTCCGTCCGCCAACAGCACAGAGCGCAAAGCAACGCAGGTAGGACGGGCGGAAGGGAAGGAAAAGCCTTGCCAGGCATTTTTTTAAGGGAAAAGATGTGCTGGCAGCAAGCTGAGCCCTGGGAAGAGCCGCTGAAGAGGTGTCAGCTGAAGTCGGTAACCGATATCAATAATTTGTACTACTTCTACGAGCGCACACTCCTCCAAGTCATAATTATTGTCAAATATGCCACAAGACAGCCCTTTGTTCTGCAGAGAAACATACATTTTGCACGAGACAAGGGCTCCAACCGTTCCTATTAAAGGCAGCCAGGTTGTAAAATCTTGAAGACTTTTTATTTCTCAATATTTAAATAAGCCTGACAAAATATGCTCTGCATCTGCCGACCAGCAAAAAAAACGCAAAATGATTTCTCACCCGCTGTACATCTATTTAAGCCACTCAGCACATCGACCAAAAAGGACGGAACAACCTAAATCCACAATCTAGTTACTCTGCATGAGTTTTCAAAAAATATTTTAAAAGACCAGAAAGTATGCAAATGTGCCAGTATTTTTTTTTTTAATCTTGTAAGTCCGATACAAATATACTCAAATGAAAGGCAACCTGGAAGTCGACAGCACACAACGTGGGTTTTTTTCCCCTGTCCTATTTAAAGCCAACACATGTAGGTATTTTAAAAGCACGTTAAGCTTTTCTGGTGCACAACTATGCGCGTATTATGAAGCAGTCAGCCATCGCCAAAACAATAATAATTTCCTCTCTAATTCTTCACTCACAGCCTATGTTCTCTTTGTATTACAGTCGATGGCATTGGTGTGGGTATTTTCTGTAGGAAAAAGTGCATTAATTGCACTAAATCTAAATGCATTTTAAGAGAAGCTCCTTGAAGCAATTTGCAAAACTTTGACATGCAAAAAATCATAGGGTTTTTTTAAATTATTTTTAATGACTACATACAAATACAAAGCGATAGAGGAAATTATTACTCTTCCTAGGGAACCTGTTGACCAGGTACTGAGCAGCCTCCTTGGGAAACCTGGCTCTCCACCTGGAATTCTAAGATTTTACTGTGCTTTTCCCTCCCAATCTTTGCTGCTGCTCTACAGAAACGTTCCTGCTTTGCCGCCTTCTGCAAAACTGCCACCAGTGAGCTTTTCACATGCTCTCGCCTTTCACGTTTCCTTCAAATGCAAAACGCAGGGCCAGTTTGAAAGCAGATTTCTCAAGTTAAAAAAAGACGATCTGAAGCTGGAAAATCAGCAGTTTGAATCAAACCAAAATAACGTTTCTCTGCACAGCGCAGCCCAACAGCTCAGCCTCCTCCTCTCGACACCATCGCCTCTTTTGCTTTGTCCACCCATGTAAGTGAGCTCAGCTACTAAGTTTGTTCCGTCCACCACCATGGAAGAAAGGTTCAGAGCTGCTCTTTCCTCTCCACGCGTTTCCCCTCTTTTTGTCCCACACACGCATCCATTACAGGGCTTTCTGGGTGAGCCTGGCAAGGACAAACAGGCCACTCCGCTTTGCAGCCTTAAAGACCACTGGGCTAGCGAGACGCTGCAACTCCGGAGCCCAACTACACCGCAGCCTCTTTGCTTTTGGTGTTTGTTTGTTTGTCTTACACTCGGGATCTAAACGTTTCTCTGAACACCAAGAGCATGAAACCCAATAAACTCCAGCTGAGCAGTGTCAGAAAACCCTTCTCTCTCTCTCCTCATCTCTCTCCCAACCTCTCTTTTCCTTGCCTGGCACAGACCTCCAATCCAGCCTGAAATGCAACTCGCCTGACAGATGCCAAAAAGGGAGGGGGG
>VZSF01007527.1:413431-463564 GCA_013398295.1 Chionis minor | reverse complement strand
CCCGCCCCGGAGCGGGGTCGTTACCTGGGCCCGGTGCCCACCAGGTAGGTGTTGGTGCCCTGCAGCGTCATGGGCCCCGGGTTGCAGCCCAGCACCCGCACCACCCGCGACGAGAGCCGCTCGATGCGCGGCAGCAGCGACACCATCTTTGACCGCGGCGACAGCGGCAAACCCCGCCGCCCGGCCCGGCCCGTTTCCTCTCGGCTCCGCTCCCCTCACACCGCCACCGAGCAGTCAGGGCGGCCAGGCGGAAGCCGCTATTCCCGCTCCGCCTCCCGCTGCCGGAGGCGGGGCCTTCCGCCCGGTTGTGAGGCGAAGCGGCCGGGAGGCGGCTGGGCCGTCGCCCTCAGTGAGGCGGTTCCTCCCGGCGGGTTTTCGCCAAAAACTCGGGTCCCGGGGAAGGAGCGCTGTGGTAATTCAGTGGCAGTGACGCGGGGTATCTGGATTTAAGAAGTTAGCGTTTATTAACCAGTGATGGACGGGACGCTGCGCTGCTTGAAGTCCCTCTTGTCCGGACCATGTTACCTTTAAACAACCACTAATAACGAACAGGGCGCTGTGTTTGGAGTCCTCATTCTCTAAACCATAACCAGAGAACAGCTGGGGCCTGTTGTATATAGGAGGAGATATTTGGCAACCTGGCAAGGTCGATACCTAGCTGGCCAGCTTGGCAACACAACTGACTTTTAAGGTGTCTGGAAGCGAACTGCCTGCGTTATAATACTAAACAACACACCCACAGGTCAAGACGACCCTTGTCCGGGTCAAGACCCTTCCTCCAGGCAAGCGCAGTAGCAAAAAAGAATGACACAGCAGGTATTATAACTATATGCAAATCACTGAGCAGTCATTGTAACTGGGAGTGTACTACTACCTTGTAACTTTTGCGTATAAATGTAACGAAGAAAACGGCATGAGGTGTGTTTGATTTGTGGGAATTCCACCCAGCACCCAGGCCTGAATAAATACGACATCTCTCCTGAGCCTGTGAGACAGGTTAATTGCACGCCAGACACGGATCCGCTTTTCGGACAGCAGCAGACGGGCGATGTTCTCCTCTGAGGGGTCAGTGCCTTCCTGCTGCCCGATGAGAGGCAGGTCCGGGTGCTACTGGATTCTTCCTAAAGCCAGGAATAGGTTTTTGTAGCAACAGCTGCATCTTCTGAGAACGTGCCCGCTTACAGCCTATGTAGGAGCTATATATGCTCCCGTATGACATATAGGAGCTATCTAGGATTCAGCATTTTAAAGAAAATTGGGGAACTACTGTAGAGTGTCTAGTGAAGGGCTGCTAAAGTGCTGAAGGGACTGGAACATCTCTCTGGTGGGGGAAGGCTAAGGGAGTTGGGGCTGTCCAGCCTGGAGAAGAGAAGGTTCAGACAGACCTCATTAGTGTATGTAAATTCCTGAATGGAGGGTGCATAGAGGATGGAGACAGGGTCTGTCACAGGGCCATTGCCTCTAGTCCCGTCACGGGGCCCAGTGCCAGGACCAGAGGCAATGGGCACACACTGGAACACCGGAGGGTCTCTCTGGACAACAGGAAACACTTTTTCACTGTGAGGGTGACCCAGCACTAGCACAGGCTGCCCAGGGAGGTTGTGGAATCTCCATCCTTGGAGATATTCAAAAGCCACCTGGACGTGGTCCTGGGCAGTCTGCTCCAGGTGGCCCTGCTTGAGCAGGGAGGTTGGACCAGATGACCTCCAGCGGTCCCTTCCCATCTCAGCTGTTCTGTGATTCTGTGGAATTTTGTTACTGTCATCCAAGTATTAATACTGTGTTTGCAAACAGCATGCATTCTAGAGCTGGCAAAGTGCTGAAATTCACCTGCTTGGCTTTGCGGTGTCCCCTCTGAAACCCCTGGTTAATTGCCTATCAACTGGTGTTGTTAGAGAAATTAGAGCACACTTGTCCTCTCCTTAAAGTACTTGTAAATGAAGAATAAAGATAATTTAACCTGAAATTAAAGCACGGAATATTACTATGGGCAACTTTACCTACATTAGAATTTCAGATATTACCTGATTGTTTTATACCTATAGAAGAGCCTATATTTTACCTGTAACAAATCAGTGTAAATTTGTAAGGTGATCATAGCAATGCAAAGCACAAAAAAGTGTTTGTTGGTAGCATATTTTTTGCTTAAATGCTTTTCCATTACATGAAAATAGAGTCGCATCCCTTATATGTGATCTGGGGCCATTTCTAGGATTTGCACGGGCAAATGGAAGAGATTCCCCTTGTCTTCTGAAGGGGCAGAAATCCCCAAACATGATCTTGAGAGGCAGACTTCCAAAAGGCTTGTTAGGTACAAACAACTTGGTGTACAGCATGGAAGTGAAAACCAAAACTTCATGGCTCCATGGAACTTTGTAACTTCATGAAACTTCAAAGTTTAAATTTTTTTGGTTTGCTTAAACTCCAATGTGGGCAAGGGATACATGCAATACACGTCAGGAGATGCGCAATTAAAGAACTCAGCATACTAACATTCCCCCTTCTAACACTGTGTCTCTTCCTTCCTTCTCCCATTGCTTGTTCTCAGCCTTCCACGGATCCACCCGATGCGTTTGGCTTCCTGGGCAGCGTGAGGAAGAGGATGGCACGAGGCAGGGAGGCAGCTCTGGCCCTGCTACTTGCCTTGCCATGCCGCGCTTGCTAGCGTTGCCTCGCAGCTCCAGATTTTCAGCTGGCCTCCAAGCTGAGAGAACAAATGGTGCCTTTCAGCTACCTGGTCAGACAGCAGTGCTGCATCTTCGCTGTGCAAGGAGCAGCAGCATGCTTGCCTTTAGGCTGCTTCGTCAGTGCTAATTTAGTTACGGTTAGTACGCTTGAAGTGCTTGCTAACCCTTTGGCTACACAAACAGTATGCGTTTACCTTGCAGTTGCCCATTCAGCCAGAAAGGGTTGCCTTGTGACACACAAAGGTCTTGCTGGCAGTACGTTGTGCAGGCCTGTACTATGCAGCAATTAAAAAAATCTGCTCCTGGGCATGGACATCGATTGCAGCTGTTAATTGCCAGGCATCACAAAAGCCACAGGCAGAAACTGTGCTGAAGTACAGATACTGACCATCCCTATATTTCGGCCTTCAAGCCAATTTCTTTGTTTTATCTGATAAATCAAAACCTTACTTATTTGGTGTATAGAACCATTACATTTATTTTTTATTTTCAAGCTCAATAAAGCATGAACTACAGACAAAAGAATGGATGTTTTGGGTCGAAGGAAAGAAGCCTTTTTGTGTGCAGGTATGCTGCTCAAGTGAGCAAAACATCCCTATCAAAATATTCCAGTTTCTTACCATATAATTTTCCTGTCTATTGTTTTATAAGAAACTGTGACCTGAACTTACCTAATCATGAGGTATCCTATTAGGCTGATTTTGTAGCACACATGTATACATATTTGGTGGTATGTTCAACCCATTTTCAGTCCTTTGCTAAAGTTTCACTGCTGTGTCATTAGAAGGAGGTACTACCTAAGCAACAGTGAGCTGTTTATTTCAGTGGTTTCCTATCTCTATGGAAATTCTGAAAGCGTAGAGTTTTCTTAAATGATATGTCAAAAGTTTTACACGTCATTGATAACTCAGAAGTAGTAAGGTGCCAGTTATTTTTAACATCCAAAGACTTTTTTTTTTTCTAAATTAAGAATTGTTTGGCTAACTCTAGACTTGTTCCCCGGGGAATACTTATTATTACTGTTATTGTCCTGTAGTAAACCGACACATTTTCTAATATTAGGCAGGAGCTGTGAGTCTGTTTTGTCTGTAGGTGGCAGCAGTGGGTGCCTTTGGAGAACGAAGTGCAGATTCTTACTTTGACTATGGTCTTCATTTCCTGCACAAACCCATCAGTTAAAAAAGTTTATTGTTTCTCTTGTAATACAGGGGTTAATAGGAACGTAGCAAAAGTCTTGATATTATATTCTGTGATGTGGTACAAGCAAATATGAGTGTATAGCCTCAAATTGTTTTGGTTCACTGACTGTCTCACGTTAAGACAAAATTTTGAGGGGAAAATACATTCTGAAGCAAGGAATGTTAGACTACCAGTAAAAAAAATAATTAAAAAAGTGCAATGAATTTCAATGAACCTAAAGGGAGGCTGCTGGTCATATACAATGTGACATTTGATGGAGGATTAATTTTCTACAGCTATGAGATACGTAAAATACAGTTTGGTATTTCTGAAAATCCCTCAAGGTCACTTCATTTTTAGCACTCAAGAAGCTTTGAGGACTTGCATTTGGCTGTCTTCCTCTTTTTAAGCCTAAATGTTGAGGATAAATGCCTCTCCACTGTGGCTGTGTAATAGCCTAATAGATCTAAGCACGAGCATGTAATTCTGTGATAATTAGAATCAATTGAACAGTACACAGAAAATTTCTTGAGATAATTATCTTCACAGACATTGGTATGTGAAAGACTTATCGAGAGGATTTTTGGCTGGTAGGTTTCTGTGTTATTTTAATACAATTCTAGCTCCTATTTAGAAAGCATTTCAACTAAGATATGCACCTCTTTCTTGGTACTTGCAGATTTCTTCTTTCAGTTTCATTATATTTTTATGCTTGTTACCTGGTACAGATATAGTAAAGAGACCTTAAACAAAGAACAAGTGAAGAAGATTTCACAGAGGGAACTTAGGCTGCAAGATTCCTACATTAAGAGGCAGCATTGTGCTGAAAATGTAGAAAGCCAGATTAGCTGGTTTGTAGGAGATGAGCAGGGGTGATGATGAAGGGACTGGGACATCTTTTCCACAAGGAAACGCTGAGAAAGCTGGGACCGTTCAGCCTGGAGGAGAGAAGGCTCAGGTGGATCTCATAGACGCCTACAAATACCTGAAGGGAGCATACAAAGAGGACAGAGCCAAGTTTTTTTCAGTAGTGCCCAGTGCCAGGACCGGAGGCAATGGGCACACACTGAAACACAGGAGGTTCCCTCTGAACATCAGGAAACACTTTTTCACCATGAGAGTGGCACAGCACTGGCACAGGTTTCCCAGGGAGGCTGTGGAGTCTTCACCCTTGGAGATATTCAAAGCCATCTGGACCAGTNAGACGCCTACAAATACCTGAAGGGAGCATACAAAGAGGACAGAGCCAAGTTTTTTTCAGTAGTGCCCAGTGCCAGGACCGGAGGCAATGGGCACACACTGAAACACAGGAGGTTCCCTCTGAACATCAGGAAACACTTTTTCACCATGAGAGTGGCACAGCACTGGCACAGGTTTCCCAGGGAGGCTGTGGAGTCTTCACCCTTGGAGATATTCAAAGCCATCTGGACCAGTCCTGGGCAGCCTGGTCTAGGTGGTTCCGCTTACTTGAGCAGGGAGGTTGACCCAGATGACTTCCAGCAGTCCCTTGCAACCTCAGCCGTTCTGTGACTTTGTGATATTCTCCTAAAAATCTGTATGTTCATGCTGCTCAGAGCGTAAATACTCCATGTGAGTTCAACTTTTGGGTTCACTGGGCAGGAGAACCTCAGGACCTGCCCTGAGGAGAAGGACTTGGGAGTGCTCATGGATGAGAAGCTCAACATGAGCCGGCAGTGCGCGCTGGCAGCCCAGAAAGCCAACCGTATCCTGGGTTGCATCAAAAGAAGCGTGGCCAGCAGGGCACGGGAGGTGATTCTCCCCCTCTACTCTGCGCTTGTGAGACCCCACCTGGAGTACTGTGTCCAGCTCTGGAGTCCTCAACATAGAAAGGACATCGAACTGTTGGAACAGGTCCAGCGAAGGGCCACTAAGATGATTAGAGGGATGGAGCACCTCTCCTATGAGGACAGGCTGAGAGAGCTGGGGCTGTTCAGCCTGGAGAAGAGAAGGCTCCGGGGAGACCTGATAGCAGCCTTTCAGTATCTGAAGGGAGCCTACAGGAGAGCTGGAGAGGGACTCTTTGTCAGGAAGTCTAGTGATAGGACAAGGGGTAATGGTTTTAAATTGGAAGAGGGGAGATTTAGATTAGATATTAGGAAGAAGTTCTTTACTGTGAGGGTGGTGAGGCACTGGAACAGGTTGCCCAGAGAAGTTGTGGATGCCCCATCCCTGGAAGTGTTTAAGGCCAGGCTGGATGGGGCTTTGAGCAACCTGCTCTAGTGAGAGGTGTCCCTGCCCATGGCAGGGGGGTTGGAACTTGACGATCTTTTAAGGTCCCTTCCAATTCTAACCATTCTATGATTCTATGATTCTATGAGACCAGAGATTCTGCTGTAGCAGGGTACCAAGTAGCAGCAGTGGTAGAAAACTGCTGGCAGCTTGAACAAGTATATTGCAGTAATTACAAAGCAGCGAAATCTATTGTGCTGAAGTGAAGTCATTGGTCAATACACTCTTTCAAGCCATACTTTTTCTTCTGTAACTTCCATTAGTACCAATAGCAAAAACAATCACTGACTGCAAAGCTCAAGCATCAAAAGGAAAGACCCTTACGTAATGAATGTTCAGAAATCCCAAGGTTTTTCAGGTTGGTGTTTATTTCTGTTTATTCCTGTTTATTTCTATGCTAGTCCTAGTGAGGACCTTAGTTTCTGATGTTTGCAATAAGTGGACTGTTCCAAAGAGAAAATATCCAATGTCCTGTCAAGTCTAATCAAAGCAGAGAAAAAAGGTCTTTCCTACCCCATTTGGAAGCAAATAATAAGATGTGTACTGAATACCACAGGAGTTTTATCACTATTTAGAGATGTGCTTTCTTTGAGGGCAAGTCTAACTAGCATACAAATAAATCATCCAGCCAGTAATTTAGCTTGCGAGCTGCTTGATTTACACTCCAAGAACCAGATACTCAACGCTTGTCTCCCTCTCTCTGCTATAGAGTTTTTGTCATTTTTTAGTAATAACAAAGGTCACAGCAATGAGTTTGTGACTTAGCTGATTTAAGATGCCTTCCTTTAAAGCTGTAGGAGCTTAGTCATTATTTGGTCAAGTAGCTTGCAAAGCCTATTACAAATTTTAAAAGGCTGAGGTGGAGCTGTAAGAATCTTAAACTGTATACGAAACTGAGTATGTAATGTATTTATTGCTCTGCTGCTGAATGATGTATCTTTTTATAATTCAGGGAGAACATATCTCAGATGACCAAAATTCTTCACACATAAAGGAATGATATTAACCATTGACTAAGATAAATAGAGATTTTTTAGGATTTAAAAGAAATATATGTTGTATTGGAGGGCAGTTGCTTTTCAAATCTAGCCCAGATCCATGGAGAGAGACAGTCTTGGTAAAAGCTACTAAATGTAGATAGTCTAGTTCAGAGTCAATTTGCCACAGCCTTGACTTCTCTGCAGCTACTCTTGCAGTCTCATCCATCGAGGTCCCAGTGAAGTCAAGGTTGTGAAGAACCAGTGGTCCAGTCCATTCCAGTGGATTTTATGCTTGATTTTAATCAAGTCAAGGGAAAAAAATGAGGATGGGCAAGATGAATCACTTTTGCTTTTCTCGGCAAAGATTACTTGGATTTATGCTGGTAACAGAGGTTCAATTTGCTGCAAAAGCACACAGTAAGTTAGTCCAACATTGAAAGAAATATTGTCCACAAAACCTATATTCTGCCACAGTATTTGTATTAATTTGATCATTTATAAGGCAGAACAGGTGTCATTGTAATTGCTCCGCTGCGGCTTCTCTGAAGTCACTGGGATTTTATTGTGGAGCAATATACAACTGCATTTTTAATTAGTGCATTCATGATGATCACAGCCATTATGAAGAGCTTGTTGGGCACGCACACAGTAGGTCTGTTATCTTTGAATCATCACTGAAATGATTCATGCAGGACAACCAGGTGATCAGGCCCAGTCAGCACGGGTTCATGAAAGGCAGATCCTGCTTGACTAACCGGATCTCCTTCTGTAAAAAGGTGGCCTGCTTGGTGGATAAGGGAAAGGCTGTGGATGTTGTCTATCTGGACTTTAGTAAAGCTTTTGTCACCGTTACCCACAGCATTCTCCTGGAGAAACTGACTGCTCATGGCTTGGATGGGTGTACTCTTTGCTGGGTCAAAAACTGGCTGGAAGGCTGGGTCCAAAGAGTGGTGGTGAATGGAGATAAATCCAGTTGGTGGCTGGTCCCAAGTGGTGTCCCCAGGGCTCAGTGTTGGGGCTGGTTCTCTTTAACATCTTTATCAACAACCTGGATGAGGGGATGGAGTGCACCCTCAGTAACTTTGCAGACGACACCAAGTTAGGTGGGAGTGTCAACCTACTTGAGGGTAGGATGGCCCTACAGAGGGATCTGGACAGGCTGGATGGATGGGCTGAGGCCAACGGTATGATGTTCAACAAGGGCAAGTGACGGGTCCTGCACTTGGGTCGCAACCCCTGTAAAGATTTGGGGAAGAGTGGCTGGAAAGCTTCCCCAGGAGAAAAGGACCTGGGGGTGTTGGTTGACAGCTGGCTGAATATGAGCCAACAGTGTGCCCAGGTGGCCAAGAAGGCCAGCAGCATCCTGGCTTGTATCAGGAATAGTGTGGCCAGCAGGACTAGGGAAGTGATCATCCTTCTGTACTCACCACTAGTGAGGCACCACCTTGAATACTGTGTTCGGTTTTGGGCCCCCCACTACAAGAAGGACATTGAGATTCTGGAGCATGTCCAGAGCATGTCCAGAGAAGGGCAACGAAGCTGGTGAAGGGTCTGGAGAACAAGTCTTATGAGGAGTGAGGAGTGGCTGAGGGAACTGGAGTTGTTTAACCTGGAGAAAAGGAGGCGCAGATGTTCAATTTGCTGCAAAAGCAGACAGTGGGTTAGTCTAATGTTGAAAGAAATACTGTCCACAAAAGCTATATTCTGACACAGTACTTGTATTCATTTGATCATTTACAGGACAGAACAGGTGTCATTGTAGTTGCTGGGCTGCTGCTTCTCTGAAGTCACCAGGCTCTCTACAATTGCCTCAACGGAGGTTGTAGTGAGGTGGGGATTGATCTCTTCTCCCAAGTAACAAGTGACAGGATAAGACGGAATGACCTCAGGTTGTGCCAGCAGAGGTTTAGATTGGATATTAGGAAAAATTTCTTCACAGAAAGGGTTGTCAAACATTAGAACAGGCTGCCCAGAAAAGTGGTGGAGTCACCATCCCTGGAGGTATTTAAAAGATGGGTAGACGTGGTGCTGAGGGACATGGTTTAGTGGTGGTTCCAGTTAGGCTGATGGTTGGACTTGATCTTAAAGGTCCCTTCCAACCCAGGTGATTCTATAAAAAAAAAGAGATGATTCTGCACAGGCAGAATCTGCTGCATTTCTTCAGAAGGCTGTCATGGATGATGCATTGCCCCACTGATGTCCTGAGGTGTTTTTCCCAAGGTGTTGTCTTGCAAGAATGAACCATGTGTGACTGAACCGGGAATTCTGCTCTACTGCTTTGGATTCAGACACTGGGTTTTTTAGGTTTGAAAAATTAACTTGATCCATCGATTCTGTTCTTCAAGTGATGACGTGAAAATAATGGTATTTCAAGCACAGCAAGAACAGTTTAGGATTAGGATGTTTCTAATCTATCAGGGAGAAGCAGGAAGAAGCACAAGAAGAAGCAAGCGCTGATACTGTGTCCGCTATGAAGACACTGATAGGATCGTATCTCCTGTCCTAAGAGCTAGAGAAGCTATAGACTGCTTTGGCTCAGAGTATGCGTCATCTTGGGCAGCACAGTCATAGAGGCTGAATCACAACACCTGCTCCTTGTACCCTGCAGCTCTTTTAAACACGCATAAAAATTGTATGTTGAGTACCGATAGTGTAGTTGGAGCAGACTCTTGTAAACACCTGCAGTTTTACCAGAGGAAAACAATTTTTAAGTTTAACTTATGCCTGGGCACGTGCATGATGATACATGCCTCTCTTCATGTATCATTGCACAGAACAGCTTTTTGTACATATTTTAAAGTGCATTGTACTACAGTTTTCAAGTATAGCCAAAAAGATTGATCTTTTTTTCATAAATCTTTGAGATACATAATTGTGTATACAAATAAATAAATGAATATATCTAAACATATAAATGCACATATACACATATATGTTTCCATAAATATCTATTGGCTTTTGCTCAACAAGTCTAACAAACTAAAGTCTAAGTTAGAAGATGCATACACAGCTATATAAACATACAGAGGGAAAATGGTACGTTTTTCCCCCTTTACTTTTATGGAGTAAAGTGTGAAATTAATTTATCGAAGGGAATTTAATGATATATTAAACTTAGTATTAAATATAGACAGGGACTTCTAAACTGAATTTTTACGATAGGATTTTTAGAATATAGTCATAAGAATGACAGTTCTTGACAGGTAGCAAATCATTAACTGTGTCACATGGTTTCCATGTGATTTTAGTTTCAGTTTCCATTATATCAGTAAGCCCTTTAACTTTTCTTGGATTGCAAGTCTTGTCAAGGTATGGATGAAAAACCTGTGAATATGCAAAGCTACAGTTTTTTACAGTGAAAAATCTCTATCCATGGCCAGTATTATGGTAAGTGTGCATTTTGCAGTAGCATTTTAAATGTATCACGAGAACTGACAGCCTTGCTAATCACATTTTATTGTTTCTGCTTTATCACAAATTGATTCTGGAAAAGTATGTTGGGTTTTGGAGCACGCTTATATTTATGTTGGCTGACAGACACTTTTCTTGATCCTGTCATGTTAAACCTCATATGTTTAATAAGACTGAGGACAGTATAATTCTGAGTGATATAAGACACACTCGCCTGTGGCACTTAATCGTACCCCACCTGGTACATGAGACCATGGTGCTCTTTGAGTGCTGTCGTGCATAAAATATAGTTGATATTAAGGGCTGAGATCTTCAACAGAGATTTCACGTACACCTGTGAGCAGGCATTTGTGCTTGGGTTTGGAAATAAGACATTGGACATTTGGGAACACAGATTTTTGTGTCTCTGATAGATTTATTTTTTTAGGTTACCATGAACAGAATGTAAAGCCCATCTCTTACCAGCCATTCCAAGGCTCTTAAAAGACTAGATTCCTTATTCAAGTTAACTATGAGGCTGCGAGCAAGCTGACATGCTTGATAATGTGTGGCTCCTCATTTATCTCAGCTTACCTCATGGCTTCATAGACCACCAAGATGTCCAGAGAGGTCTGCAGACTGCCGGCCTGGTGGCAGATTGGACACTATGCATGTCAGAAGTAGAAATCACCTGGCTCACAGCTACTCTTTGTGCTGTTTCAGAGGGGTCTAGACATAGCCTGTAAAACTTCCTCTCTTATTTGGGATGATACGATAATGAGATCATTCCTCTTTGTGAAGTGCTCAGATACAAAAGGATAGGGAGGTTGTAAAGAGGGAGGAATCCACTTACCCTATTTATTCATTTCAGGTACAGAAATTAGAAGCTACTCCTTGCCACTCAATACAGTATTACTCATTAAATGTGAACCTTGGTACACTGCCTGCTTCGGCCATAAATTGCCTATCCAAAGAACTTTATGTTTGGATTCAGTTATTGACTTACCTTTTACCGTCGTGTTTCCTGCAACAGTCAAATAGTGAACTTGTTTGGGTTTTTAGGGGTTTTTTTTGAACCTGTTCTAAAAACTGTGACTAATGTTCTTGTCACAAAGAGAAGGATACAACTTGACAAAGGTCGTACATCAAGTTGCAGAATGTCATGGTGTTCTTATATAGAGTAAATACAGTTTCCTTTGGAATTTTCTTGAATGAACCCTACTAACAAACTCTAAAGTTGGTTCATACACGAGTTCTCAGATATGAAACATTTGTAAACACAAAGTTCAATTTATGCTGGACTTTGTACCGAAGTCCAGTTCCCCAAGTCTGACTGTGAATTGATATAAATTGCATTAGTGATTTGAAAGAAATTAGTGGCATTTTATTGGAGAGGATAGGAAAGAACAGTGAAAGGATTCCAGCCATACCAGTTGTAAGATCATATGATCTTTCTGACCTCTTCGGGGCCGGGACATGAAACCTAAGTAGGAGATAGAACAAGAGGCTAGAAATAGCTAAGGCCTAGATCAAAAAAAATTAAAAATGTTTAGACACCCAGCACCTTTTTAGGCTGTTATGTTTGCACTTGTCGTCTTTAGGAAATTAAGAGCTTAAGTTGTCTATTTTGGATTTGTACCTGGGTCACAGCATAGACTAGCCCAGTCAACACAAGTGAAGAATAGTCATTAAATTTCAAAAGCTTTGTTCGTGGGATATTAACCAATCGTCTCATTTCATTCCTCTGTGGCAGCGTGCCTAAATTCACAAAAATCCAAAGGAGGCCTGCCTCTGCATGTCCTTCCCTGCCCCGAGCTCCCTGGCACAGCTCTTCCCTGTGGATTGTCTGCTGCTGTTTGGTGGTGGCAGCAGCCCAAATGCGGGGCTTTGGCATGTCCTGCATCCCATCCTTTGGGATTGCTGCCAGCAGCTTTTTCCTACGATATGCAAATGAAATAAGGGACTTTGTCACTTTAATGTTTGTAGCTTTGCAGAGATGGAAATTAATGAGATAAAGAATGTACTGCCTCATAGCTTTTCTGCTTCACCTGGCAAATACCACAGATCTACACAGCAAAGGTGTGTGAGGACTAGTCAAAGAGGTCACAAGAATCCTTACAATGTTAGGCAATGGAGATTTAGTTTGGACTGTGAATTAATTCTATTTGTTGTAGAAAATGTGCTTAGGTCATCTGTGAGTAGCTACTACTCCCGCAGCTTGGGAGACATTTCCCAAAGAAGTGTAGAGTGGTTCAGGTCTAGCTCCTTACAGGTCTCTAACAGGGGAGCTGCAATCCTATTCAGCGCTTTCTTGCTGCCTATGGGAAAACAAGCAGGAATGCTAAAACCACTAGGTGTACACACACAAATGCAGTAGCACTGCTGGAACTGACATGATATGTACTCTGATACAATGGTGTGTACTCAAGACAGGAGTTTTCTCAGTGCACATTAAGGGAGAATGGTTCAGAAATTAAGAAAGTTCTGGGAAGGAATCAATCTTTTTTTCCCCATAAACTGGTTTTAAAAACTTGTAGAGGTAAGCTAGCTTCTTAGTATTTTGCAAGTATTAGGGATTATCTCAACGGCTGCTTGGTAAGTGGAGAGTCACTGTGGTTGGGAAAGTGGGTGACCTCAGCACGTTCAGAGGTTCAGCTTCTCTTGGGCTGATTGTTCGCAGATATCTCAGTACATTCTGCATTTTGTACTTGCATGTTTAAATGGCCGTGTGAATTGCTGTATGATACTCTAAAAGAAAATAATGTTACCGCTGATCTTCCTTTTTTCTTCTTCTTTTTAGGAACCAGTAATGAAGAATGACTCTACCAATTAGAAAGACAATTTGCATTTATCTTTTCAGAATAGACATGTATCAGTGTAGTTAATACAATATTTAAATCAAGAATCCAGAAAAATACAAGCCCGTTTGACATAGCAAAAATGCGTAACCCCATTTCCCTTTCTATGAGGAGGTGGTATCATCAGGAAAAAGACTCTATTGTAGATTTAGATTAATTCTGACTTTCCTTTACATGAAGTGAGGAGAGAATTACAACAGTGACAGTCTAATGCATGATGAAATTTACCAAGCAGAATTTTATATTTTTAGTTGGTGGAATTATAATTTATGTAGTTGATATTGGAGTGGACTTCTGGGTAGCTAGTAAATATTTCTGTCAAGGACAATATTCTTGGAGTATATTGATACTGTGTTTTAGAGGTCTTTCATCAGTAATAACCCAGATATTCAGTTATGAGTGGTTTAAAGATGACTGGGAAGGTGCTAATACTAGGAAGCTCAAATGGATTTTTCTAGTTCATCTCTTGCAGTGTGGAATTTTTATAAGGTAAGCACTTTTTAAAATTTATTTCAAAATGAAAAATCATGTTGCTTTTAAGACAGTCTATTAAGAAATGCTTAGTATGGTTTCAGGGAAAAGACCACATCTGGCCTTAGCGATTATTGCTCTATGTAAGCAAATGGGTTTTTGTCTACTTATGCCAGGGGTAAATTATGTCAGGTTTTGATGGAAATGTAGATCTTTCATTTTACCTGCAAGTAATAATTTTTATCATTCACAGCCTAACTCTGTTTGATTCATCAGCTTTTTGATAGGGCGTGCTTAGTAAAAATGCTTGCTTTACGGAGTAATACTGTTTTAACTGATAAATGTAATTTTTTAAAGTGATGCTAAGAAGGGAATTAATTTGATTACATTAAACAGGTGAGACAGCTGAAGTAAGAGTTAATTTTTGAATCCAAAAGTCTAACCATATGTAGAAAACCCACCAAGATTCGGGAGAGGAATGAGTTGTTGAATAGTTAGTAAGAATGCTTGCAGCAGTACTTCCAGCAGGGACTGAGTTAATGGTGACAGGAACCTTTGTTTGCTGAAAGGCACATGTCCAGGAACAGTTTAAGATACCATATGCTTAACGTTCTGTGGTGGCTTTGTTATAAATTGATCATTATCATTCTCATTATAGAGACCATTTATGCCAAGATTTTACTTCCATTTTAAAACTGAGGTCAAAGGTGTTGGTGAAAAGTCCTGAATTTTAATTATTTTGGGTATATAACATGCAAGAAACATGAGCGAATACAGACTTATTGGATGCACTTCATAAAATACTTATTTAAAAGGCCTTCTTTAACTTCCTATACTATTCTGTGGACAGCGATGAAAGATATATTTACACCAATGTAAAAATTCCCCTCACACGCATGTTTTATTCACTTGATGTTATCATGGATTAAGGAAAATTATGGAGTTTTTAGGTGTCACGATTAACTTTTGCCTCTCAATATTATTTTCCTTTCATCCATCAGCTTTACTTTCCTGCTCCTCTTCCTTTACAGTCCTGAAGTTTTAGACTTCACAGAGAAGTATTTACTGACAGCTTTAATTTTTCTGGTGTCAGGTGTTAGAAAAACTTAGAAATACTACATTTTGAAGAAAAAGAAAATCCCTCTTCAATTTTTCTGGATAGTTTCTTATTCACTTACCAGATCGGTGGACATAGGTTGGTTCGTGTGAGATATACCAAGATCTGGCCACAGGGATTCTACTGGGTTGTGCCTTTTAGAGGGGATATCTCTGGGCTCGCTGTGGTATTCCTCTTTTTGTCAATCCCCAAGGCTTTTCACCTTCAGGTATGGCTGTGAGTGCCGTTCTTGTGCTTGTGACTTACAAACCTGCCCCTCTGAGTTTGCTTCTTCCAAGCTATGACCTCTTATTCTGAAAAAGGATGATAAAGGTTACGCCAGTAACTGCAGTGTAGAATGGCAGAAGCCACTGTTAATGTCTGGCCAAAACCCTCCCTTCTTCCCCTTTCCCTTTCATGACGTCATTCGAGGGGTTTTAAACTAAAAGAGAGGAGATTTAGAATAGATCTCAGGAAGAAATTTTTCACTATGAGGGTACTGACGCACTGGCCCAGGTTGCCCAGGGAAGCTGTGGAGGCCCCATCCCTGGAAGTGTTCCAGGCCAGGTTGGATGAGGCTTTGAGCAATTTGGTCTAGTGGGAGGTGTCCCTGCCCATGGCAGGGGGTTGGAATTAGATGGCCTTTAATGTCCCTTCCAACCTAAACCATTCTATGACTCTGATTCTCTGTAATGTGTTCAGGACTGTAATTCTGGTTTCACCTTTGGCTTCTTCTGCTCCCAGGTTGCCTTTAAAATTTCCTGCTGATCGATGCCTCTCTCTGAGACCTCACCTTTCAACACAGACTTTCAGAATTCAGATCCAAGCTCTGATCATCCACAACTCTAGATACTGTAATCTTGATTCAGCACTTGTATCTACTCAAAATGCTGCTTTTATGGGCAAATCTTCATGGATTACTTTCATCTAAAGTAATCCATGAAACGCTTGGATTTACCTGAACCCATATCTTTTCCAATTAATACCTCTTACCTGAATTTCTATAATTTTTGAGGCTGCCTTCCAAGGATTAGCCTTGTCTTCTCTGAGTGGTTTATTACCTAATAAACATAATTTTGCCCTTTGCACTGACAGTGTTGTCAATTTGGTCACCTGTTCTCTGTTGCACAAATGGTATTTTCTCCTATGCTGCATCTTATGCTTGGGAAATATTTCCAAGCATAAGATATGTGTAAATTACAAAGTTCTTTCAGCCGCTCCTCAGAATTCATCAGTGTGATAGTGCATACTGTAAAGTACAAGCTGATAACAGCAAGCTGACATCTGTGCTTGTACCTTTGTGATCAACTATTATATACTTCCTGTTATGTGTGTTTTATTAGGTGTATCCATGTACAACTCCCTCCTGTCCTCCCTGTGAGTCATGTGATTTATCTGGTTGATTTAGACAATGAGCCTCTCAGGCTTATCACTGTAGTCAATGGATAAAAATAGATTTTGTCAAGAGTCAGATCATGCTTGTCAAGGTGAGCTTCCCCAGAAGGTCACTTGGGGCAGGAACATATATTCTCCAGCCACTACAGAGGAAAATAGCCAGTAAATATGACTTGGCCAGTGAACGTAGGATGCCTGAAATTATAAGATATAAATACACCTAACCAAATTTTCTTTTTTTTTCTTTCTTTCTTTCTTTCTTTCTTTCTTTCTTTCTTTCTTTCTTTCTTTCTTTCTTTCTTTCTTTCTTTCTTTCTTTCTTTCTTTCTTTCTTTCTTTCTTTCTTTCTTTCTTTCTTTCTTTCTTTCTTTCTTTCTTTCTTTCTTTCTTTCTTTCTTTCTTTCTTTCTTTCTTTCTTTCTTTCTTTCTTTCTTTCTTTCTTTCTTTCTTTCTTTCTTTCTTTCTTTCTTTCTTTCTTTCTTTCTTTCTTTCTTTCTTTCTTTCTTTCTTTCTTTCTTTCTTTCTTTCTTTCTTTCTTTCTTTCTTTCTTTCTTTCTTTCTTTCTTTCTTTCTTTCTTTCTTTCTTTCTTTCTTTCTTTCTTTCTTTCTTTCTTTCTTTCTTTCTTTCTTTCTTTCTTTCTTTCTTTCTTTCTTTCTTTCTTTCTTTCTTTCTTTCTTTCTTTCTTTCTTTCTTTCTTTCTTTCTTTCTTTCTTTCTTTCTTTCTTTCTTTCTTTCTTTCTTTCTTTCTTTCTTTCTTTCTTTCTTTCTTTCTTTCTTTCTTTCTTTCTTTCTTTCTTTCTTTCTTTCTTTCTTTCTTTCTTTCTTTCTTTCTTTCTTTCTTTCTTTCTTTCTTTCTTTCTTTCTTTTCTTTCCTTCTTTCTTTCTTTCTTTTCTTTCCTTCTTTCTTTCTCTCTTTCTCTCTTTCTCTCCCTCTTTCTCTTTCCTTCCTTTCTTCTTTCCTTCCTTGTTTCTTTCCTTCTTTCCTTTTTTCTTTCTTTCTCATTCTTTCTCTTTCCTTCCTTCCTTCCTTCCTTGCTTTCCTCTCTCATATGACTTTTACACCTCTTGCTCTATCTCTGGAATGTGGAACTTCATTATGCTATGTTTGTACAGTGCACAGCACAATGGGAATCAGTCTGGTCATGTTATCACACTGCTAATGATAAGTAATAAATGTGGAAGTAATATGTGTGTAAACACTTATGTACATGTATATTAAAAATAGAAAAAATGAACTTAAAATTATTTCATGTCTAATGAGGCTTTATTTTAATGGAAATTGAAAGAATGTAGACCTTTTAATTATATGTCATATGAAATGTTATTCTCTGCAAGGAGCAAAATTAGGTTGGTAAAGTATATATTAGCTATGCTGACTAAAATTATTTTCAGCCTGACCCATTTAAATGGGTTGCACAGATGTTGGCAGAATCGAGAACAGTCTGCAGCGTAACAGTCAATATTAAGACAATAACACAGTCAGTGAATGTGGAAAAAGAGGACATTTCCCTGGGGCACCACATGAATTCTGGCATCCACTGACGTGTAGCAGTTCGCAGCATCAGTCAAGGACACCTGAGGAAGACTTAATTTTAGCAATTAATAACCTTCACTGTCAGAATAGAAGGCTGTGCAGGCAGCAGCCATTGTGATATTGGCAGCTGCTGTTGTGTCTCCTGATGCTTAAAGATAGCCTCAAGATGCCCTGCACCTTTGAACAGGAGCAGGTGAAAAAGATTTTTTTGCAAAGATGAATTCTAAATCCATGAGACATCAGAGTAAATGTGAGTGCTTTGCTCAACCTGGGATTATTTCATTACGCATTTTTAAAAGGTGATGAGAAAAATTCAGTCAAGATAGGTGATGTTCAGTTTATACTGGTACAGATTTAGTACCTGTTAAGTCACACCCAAACCATGAATGGGTCAAAAATGAGGACTGAAGCTCGTAACATGCCTCTAGTAATTTATGTGTATAACAAGAAGTTCTATAGGACAAAATAAATGGAAAGGTATTTAAGGTACCAAGTCAGTGAGGTACAGAGAGTCAATTAGAAGTAGAAAGTTTGTAATGCTAGTTTTATTGAGTTAGATGTTACATAATAATATGTGCTTGGTCACATTTTCTTACTACAAATTTACTATCCTGAGTCTTGACTTAGTAACATCTATTTCATGGACGTAATATTGCCTTTAATTGCCATTAATATGGCCTTTTGATACTTGGAAGATTAAGTTTAACATGCAGCAGAGAATAATTTTCCTTTGATAAAGGATTTATATGATGCTGCAAACTGTGGCTGCATGACCAGAATTTAGAAGGGACAGTCATTGCTGCCAGCTCTCTCTCACACCCTCCTGGCATGAATTTCTAAATGGCACCCAAATTTTTGTCAGTTGTAGTTTGAGGAGATGGGATGTGAAGTGTAGTACTGGGATTGTGGTGGAAAGTCCTCAGTGGAAACCTGAGGGGAAGCAGGTGACATGGAAGCACTGGCAAGGCAGTTTGCCTGTGACATGGGAAGGCGGTGAAGCAACAAAAAAAGTAGCTGTCACCTCTGTGAATTCCCAGTCGTGCTTGGAGAGACAAAATGTTCATGTTGTTACAGGAGACCAGGAGCAAGCTTCATCCCTTATGAAATGATGATGAAAATGTAGGCGTGTCTCAAGAACGGTGGAGCTGTGTTTCAATAAGTGTTTATAATAAGTGGGAGTCCTGTCATCTGTGTTCTCCACAAAAAAACACTAAGGCAGACTCAGAGGCAGAAACTTTTTTTTTTGTTATCAAAGTGAATATGAGATTTAGAAACACTGTTAATTCTTTACTGTTCACACATGACAATTCCAGTTGTAAAGAAATTGTGATTTTTTTACGCTTTTGGCTTCCAAGTAACTTATATATCTGGGATTAATGAAAAAAGATCCTCTTGAATGAGTTTAGAGGGAGAAAAAGTAAATGGCAAGCCTGCATTTGTCTGTATCGATGACACACTACCCATACCTATTTCACCTTCAGCTTAAGATGCACGTCTACTTAAAGAACATAACCAATCCAATACGTTTAATAACTGTATTTTTATTCCAGTTGAGGTAGCTTTTTAAGAGCTTCCCCCCCCCCCAGTTTTGCAGATTGAAACATGGAGCTGCTATGCCAATAGATATATTAATATAAGAATGCAATTGTAATAGGTTCAGCTTTTTTAAGAGCTTTCCCCCCCAGTTTTGCAGATTGAAACATGGAGCTGCTATGCCAATAGATATATTAATATAAGAATGTAATTGTAATAGGTTCAGAGCAGGCAGCGCAGTGGGCATGATAAAGGAGAAAATTTGAGTCTGATTTATCCCTTAGTACAGACTGAATATTCCCCTTAGCTGTGAATGCAGTTGCCCAATGTTAAGCCTGAAAGTTGGCTTCCTAAATTGTCTGAATATTGCATGCCAAATGGACAGGTGGGAAATACTCTTAAAGGACAAAAGGTTTGTCACAGTGAACTACAGTAAGTGACATCGGCTTGTGGAGCTCAGGGAATACCACCTCACTTCACACATAGTCAAAGAGCAATCATGCTATTTGGACTTTTCTAGAAAAAACAATGTATTCTATACGGTACTCAAAGTCAGAAGTGGACTAACTGAAATTGCTACAAGTAGTGAAAAATACTATAGCATACCATTTTATAACAATATAAACCTAATATACCACACTCAGAAGGAATATGCTTCTGAAAACTGGCAAGTGATTTCAGATGTGCATCCAGCTGAAATACTCCTTTCACAACACGTCTGGTTCTTGCCTTGCCTATTATCTGCCTTCTCAGCTGTGAGCTCTGCAGCTCCAAATTTGTGCAGCTGGTTTCCACTTCTTGCTGTTTGGACAAACACAGGCTCTGGTGAATGAGTTCATGGACAACTAACAGATGGGTCTACCCAATTGTTTTTTCTTGAAAACACTGCAAAATCTCCAGATGTTTACATCTCGGATGGAAGAGCCAGATGTTTTGGAATCCTAATTGTTTTATAAACTGAAAAAGGTATAGATGCCATGTGAAACAGTTCAGTACTTTGCTTATGGGTGATTCTTCAGAGAACAGCAAGATAAATACACAAAACCATAAAAGTAGAAAACAGTTTCCTTTGGGAGTAAATAATGGATCTAGAGCCAGCTCACAGAATCAATGTACGGCCTGAATGAGAGGGATGCAGTCTATGAGTCTTTGCAAGGAGGACAGCAAAGGATCTTCCTCTAAGGCTCCTCAATAGTAACATAACCGCTCCACACCTACTACAGGTTGCAGTCCTGGGCAATTCTCACTTGTATGGTCAACAGACAAGGGAATAAGTCATGATTCCTCTAGCATGCACTTAACCCAGACCTGTAAATCCCAGCTAACTTGTAAGCTCTGGAAGAAGAGCTGACATTGTGTCGTCTGTGGTCACAGGATTCAGTCTTTAAAGATGGTTAAACTTTTAACACCTGGAGGAGTCAGGAATTCTTCCTAGCTCCCTTTGTAAGCTGAAGAGGCCTGTGGTCCGATGCCATATTGGGACAGGATGATTCTGTGAGAGCTGGGTCTCTAATGATCTGCTGCCGCCTGTTTTCTACATAAAGGAAATGCAACTGCATGGGTTTCATGGGGTCATAGTGCATATGACGTGGTGGACAATCATGGAATTGGGAACCTGCAGCACTTCACTGTGAATCTTGAAATCATCTCAGATGCAGCCTTAGGGAATGGAAGTAGGAGGCAAGATAAGGCATGGGACCTTGCTTTTCTCAGCCTGGACGTTAGCAGGCTTGTACAACTGTGTAAGATAACCAAATGATGGTCTGTGGTGTTCTGTTTTCTCAAGAAAATAGATCTGAATAAATGATGTAATCTTCATAGTCCAACTGAGTACATTCTTCTGTTGAGGGGAAGACCTTCAGCAATGTTTATAATGCTAGATAAGTTAGCTGAATAACAGTGGATTTTCTTGAAAAAGTACTGGTTTTGCTGTCCTTATCTGCTAGTTGTAGTCAAAATGTGTTTATTGGAGAAGAATAGTGGAAGCTCAAGACATCTGGGAACTGAATAGGCAGAAAGAAGCTTGAAAGTGATGTCTGAAATCTGTTATGCTCAAAATCCTGTTTATGGAAAAACACACAGGATTTATATACCTATAAAGCCAAGAACTTATTATTAGTATAAGTGAAATCTTAACAGAATTTTCAGAAATGTGGTACTTGTAAAGAAATAGGAACCTATCAAAATAAAGCTTGTAATCTTTATTCAGGCAAGTCTCATTCTGTTCTAGTGTTTTTTACATTGCATTTGTATCACTGGTCATAAATGATTACCTGATATTACTGATACCAGACAGATATTGGACTAGATTTTATCTTAGCAGAAAGTGCTGAATTACATTCAAAGAAAAAATGTGAATGGAGAATAAAATGGGAAAAATTGTTCTTAGGCTATGTCGTTCTATTGTGCTGCGCTTTTAAAAAGTGCTGTCTAATCAAGTCTCCT
Organism: Chionis minor; assembly: GCA_013398295.1. Lineage (NCBI taxonomy): Eukaryota > Metazoa > Chordata > Aves > Charadriiformes > Chionidae > Chionis > Chionis minor. Next base: position 441,745 of record VZSF01007527.1, on the reverse strand, counting down.
TTTTTTATAGGTATTGGTTTGCTTTGAAGTATGGCTGCCAAGCTGCATTTAAACAAAACAGCAGCGAAACAACATCAGAAACACACCCTCCCAACTTCATTCAAAAACAAGCTGTTGATGTAGTGACTGATATTAACATGCTCAGGGTGTTCAAGACTTTTCTTGAGACCACACCACAGCTTTTTGTCCAAATTTACATCCTCACGGAACATGGCAAAAATAATATCTATCAATGTGAGTCTCCCTTTCTCCCTAATTTGCAAGCTGAGTATCTTACCTAAAAAGATAACTCATGTGATTGGGTGACATTTTAAACATACCTTGGGAAACATACACTCCACTGTATAATTACACTGCATTTATTATAATTTCTATCTAGTAGGTGGTCTGTTCTGCTAAATCCACGAGAAGTAAGATTTCCCTATGAAAAGTCATAATATCTAATAGCAACGTAATGGTACACCACTTGAAAATTAGCTATTGAATACAATCAGTATTTCAATTGCAGAGCAACTCGTTTTGTGTGCTTTTGCTTACAGTTTCTTTTAAAACCATTAGCTGGGAATCTGGAGTCAGTAATATATTTAGAGCAGCCCTGTGAGCTGTTACTACCATCATCCACATGATAAATATGAGGGAGAGAGTCAAAAAACACCCAAGGATATGTCAGGATTGCAGAATGCAGTATGATGAAGGGATACTGGTTCAACTCTCAGAAGCAAGACAGCAGCTGTACCATTTCCAGCTCTAAAACTAGCAGCATTATTGGCAAAACGTTGACTTATGCAGGGTTGGAATTTATCTAACCAAATGGAGAGCCCTGCACTGCTGTCTAGTATTCCTCTGTAGTCCATGGAGTCAGTAGGCACTCAGACAAAACAATCAGACGAATCTCACCTTAAATATGACAATGTGAAAGGTCAAGACTTAGCTATAGGTTCTACATTATAGACACCCCAGAGCCACTATCAGTTGCCGAAACTTAAGTTTTCATGGGCTTTTTGCAATACTTTGAGAATTTCTAAGTCATCTGTGTATGGACACGGCCAATATGACACGCAACGTAGGTGAGAACATCAACAGCCAGAGGCTGGGCAGGATAACACAGGCATATCAAACAGCATGAGATGCCTAGGTGTAGGTAGCTAAACTAAGCCTTAAAATTAAGGTGACTTGTTCAGGAGCACAGAGGAAGTATAAAATTGGCATAAAGAAAGTGTTAAGAAAGCATGAACTTGTCCAAAACTTCATTCAGAAATTAGAATGTAAAATAAATATATTTTTCTTCAGTCTAACTTTTTTTCTTGCCTTTTGTTTAGATGCTGCCATTATTATGTCTTTATGTGGTATCTCCATTTCAACGGTTGATTATCAGATATCATTAAGAAAATCTCTGCCTGACACAGATGAATTTCTTGGGCTCCCCCACTTAGTGTATCTCTTCTATAAACTGCTTACCATCACTTCTTGGATACTCAGTATTTCACTGATCACTCTACTAAGTGTTAGAATTTCTGTAATTCTGCTGATATTTCTTTGGATCTGTGGCTTCACCTGGGCTTTGAAACAACACACGACATTTTGCAGATCCAAGAAGATGGAATATCTGTACAGAACTGTTGTTGGAATAATTCTAATTTTTACCTTTTTTAATGTAAAGGGGAGAAAAACGAAAGTTTGCATTTCTATTTATTATGCTACTCACGCTGTTGTAACTCTAGGTATTTTGTTTGTATATATGTTTTGGAAACCTTCCATTATTAAGGACATACATTTTACAATTGCGAGCATCCTAACTGTTCTTGGCCTGGTGTTAGGTATTATTTTTCTTGTTGTTTATTATAGGCACTTTCATCCCACTGCTTATCGCAGACCACAGTTATGTGCAGATGAAGTTGATGGAGACGCAGGACAAAAAGATGTAGTGGAAACTGGTAGATTTCAAAATTTCATAATGCAATGAACAGTATGGATTTTTTTTGTGTGTGTGTGTGTTGACTTCAAAGCAAATACTTGCTGGAAAGTCTATTTCTGTGTCATTGTTTCTCGTGTATCATTACCAAGTAGTATGTAATGGACCAGAGTTACTGGGTCTGAATAACTGTTGTTTTCTGTGATGCTGTACAAAGTGTTTAGAACATGGGATTTCTCTATGCGCTGGTCAAAGTTACTTTGGAAAAGAAGCAATTTAATCTATTCACCCAACACAATTCACTGTTTTATTTTTCAGCAATGCAAATAAAATGGGAAAAGCTAAAAGTTAATCAAATGAAAGCTAGCGTTAAAAACATTCTATTCATTTATGCTGATGTTAAAAAGAAGGTTTGCTTTTCTTTTCTTGCTAGAAGGAAAGAGGAGTGCATTTGAAATAATTGAGGGCAGTGAGCAGTTATCTCTGTCTGCTTCTCCCCATTAGGGTAAGAGCTGCAGTTCTCTAGATGAGGATAGCAACAAACCGTACTGCCTTCTCCCTAAATACCCCCTAAAGAAGAAGAGCTTTGATTTATGGTTCAATCACTGTCTTGCCACAAGGAAGTCTGGGGAGATATTTTCAAGCATTTTATCTTCTAGGTGTTTTAATGGCTCCTTTATTGTTTTTGTTTTGCTAATCTTTCACACAGCCTTCTGTATTTGAGGATCATGCCAACTTGGTGTTGTGTATTGTAACAGCAGCCTGAGCGATTTATGGATGGCAATGGGAGTCTTGCATATAAGGAAGAACTATCTTCCTTGAAAATTTCCTCTCCTTTGAGCTCTAAGATGTAATACTTTAAATGCTGGTTTCCACTGAAACAGGGGGCTGTGAAAGATATGCAGTGATGCAGCTTCTTTTGTCTTTGTCACTGAAGAAGAGAGAAGCAAATGTTCTGGTGCATTGCACTCACAGGGGCTAGGAAATTATGGAATAACCAGCTTGTCCATCAAGACTTTTTGGCAAAAGGCAGAGGGAAATTAGACATCATTTCAGTCCCGTGTTGAAATGCCAAATCAACAGCAAAGGAAACAAGGTTGATAGCCACAGCTCCTTCAGAAATAAAATCTAAGGGGGAGTCTTTCAGAGCTGCTGGGTTTTAAGTCTGAATTATGAAAACTGGGGGTCTTTCTCTCCCCTCCTTTCCCCTTCCAATAATTCACATTTGCAGTTAGAGTAGCCAGAGGCAAAGGGAAGAAACAGGGTTTGAGAAAGAGACTAGAGAAAGAAAAACTGATAAACTTTGCCAGGAACCAAATCTTTTAGCATTATTGATTGACAGAAAACATCCCTGAGACTTTGAGAAAAGGGCTGATGCTTTGGTTGATAATTAGGGTGCTGAAGAGCTGTGTCTTGTGTCTTTTGTGTCAAGCCCATGGACTTCAGGTTACCTTTTTCTTGTTACCTTTCCAGCCTTAGCAGAGCTCAGGGAAGTTTCTAAATGTGTTTCTTTCCTGTTGCGGTTCCATAGTTCTCTTTACCAGGCGAACCACTTACATCTCCTTAATACTATTCAAGCAAATTAAATTCCAGGTGCATAGCTTGGGCTGAATGGTCTGCCTTTCTGAGGATATACGTATAAAAGCAGTGTAGTAAGAAGAATTTACTTCTAAAATCCCTCATTTCCACTTAGGCCTAACTAGAATGTGGGTCCAGAAGTTAAGACATCAAAAGGCACAATCCATGAGACTTAAGCAATAGTTTTCCTAAAATGATTATATAAAACAATGCCTTCACCTCTCCCTACTCTGGAAAAGAGATTTATTCACCCTGGAAAGGCTGCTTAGAAAAGAGAAAAAAACAAAGGCTCTATCCTGCTCCATGGACCATGATTACCCCAAGTTTTTTCTCCTGTATTTATAGAGTATTTATTACTAGTGATGGTGTCTTTGACAGCAAAATACATGCCTGATTTTAGGCTGAATGTACTCTTAGTTTGCTATGAAAAAATAGGATTCTAAATAGTGAAGATTATCCCTGTGTTGCTTCCCACACACATATTGTTTGTTCATCTGAAATCCTGAGAAGGGACTAGGGTACGGTAGGGTGAAAAAGGGAAAATATTATCTTGCAGAAAATGACAAAATTTTGTCTGACCATTATTTGGAAGAAGACCTCAAACTTTGTACATTATCTGAGAAGCAGATCTCTGGGGAAATATGAAATTCTGAGAAGTCCTAGTGTGGGTGTTTCAGCCTTGGGGCCTCTAGGTTTTCTGCCTGCTGCCAGATGCCAGAAATCAGGAGCCTGAGTTGCCCTGGAAAAAGGTTAGTTTCTGGTGAAACAAAACAAATTTGTCTCGGTGATTTTTTTTCCCCTTTCAGTGAACTGTCAAATTCCAAGTAAGAGTATTTCATTGCCATCTCTCTGGCCAACAGTTAACACTCATTTTCTTTCATGGGAGAAAAGCTGAATGTTGTGCTGCCTTCTGTTGTTCTCCTTATGTCTTCTCGTTTCCTCTTCCGCGCCAGCGAGAAGAATGCTGTACTGAAGTTGAGGAGGTAAGAAAGACATCTATGTGGCTATTTATATCACATACAAATATATACCAAATCCAATTGCTAAAGTTTCAATCCCTATTTTATGCTTTTAAGTCCTAGTGAATATAAATTTAGCCATATCCTAAAACTGGGAAATCATGCGGATTCTTTTAATAAAGCTTAAACAGATCTTCGGTGTCCTGCCACAAACACTGTAAATGTCTCCATTTTGCTGTCATCAGTCAGAGGGCCTCAAGAGATGGGAATTCCTGCTAGATTGTCCTTTGTAGAGTTTTATTTATTCGTTTTCAACTTTAACATCCTCCCTTTCTTCTTGACCTTGAGTTCAAGATTTTCACTTGATTCCCTTAATTTTCATACTTACGAAAACAGCTTCTAATTAATTTGGTCATTCTAACTCAGAATCACTGTAGCAGGGAGGACAAGGAAGAATATGAACTGATTCTAGACATGTCGCATATCATCAGTGACCACCTCAGACAAAACAAGCAAAGCCCCACTTCACCTAGGTGTAAAGTTTAAACAATAGATTTCATACATCTGTTCCTCAACTACTCTTAAAATTCAGCTGCCACTCAGTTCATGCATTGTGCCTGACCTTGTCATTTTAATCTAACTGCAAATTGAAAACAAATGTGGTTTTTTAGTTTTTTGTTAAGTATGTCCATTACATCTTACAAGAAGTATTTTAATAAGTTAAATAAAAATAATAAACAATTTCTTCCTGTTTTGACTACTGTCAGACCTGGGTAAGAGGGACAACATTCAGCAGAATTGTTTTAATTATCCTACTAATATTCAACGTGCCATTTGATGGCATTGGTGAGCTCACCTGATGTACCACAGATAGCACTGATTTATGAAGCCATAATTGGGTTTCCAATAAACATTTGTCAAAATAATGTATTCATTCAAACCAAAGCCTTCTTTATTTATTCATATAAAAGAGCACTTAACTTTCAACAAAGAATTGCCTGCCATCAAAAACACTCCATAAACGGAGGAAATTTATGAAGACACAGTACCAGAGGGTGATCGGTGGAAGACTAAAGTTCACTTTAACCCTTCAGAGTACTGAGTTCCACCTCTTGCTTGTTACTGGTACTATACACATTTCTTTCTAAAAGCCACAAGCCCAAACATTAACCTTTGTATGTTTAGACATTAAAGTATCAGGTCTTTTTTCAACCATAGAGTCTTACATCTCAAAGACAGTTTTGAAAATAAGATCTTTCATCATTATTATACAGTGTAAAAGTATACACGTGGCTCAAAGGTAGCTGCTTTTAGGCCTTCCTACACTCTGCCCACAGTGTTCACCATGGGTATATTCTTCCAAGAAAATATAAGCTTTAAGAGGTTAAACAACTTATTTTGTCTGAACCTGAGCTAATATGAGTACTTGTCATTCATTCCAGCTGAAGAATTGTCCTGTTCTACCTCTTTGCGCTCTTCTCTACTTCTTAGCGCTTCATTGTACAGATTTTTAATAGAAGATGAGCAAAGTACGTGGTCTGTAAAGCCAATATTTGGATGAAGTGCAGATGGCCCCTTGGGATCCATGTTCACCAGAATCTTTTTTTTACCTCCAATCAGCTAACACGTAACAGATACAAGTCACAGTGAAGATTCCCACTGTGTGGGTCTTACATTCATTAGCTTAGTGAAACGTAGACCTCGGTGGGTTAGGGAGCGATGCTTCAAACTTAGCCTACTCTGCTAACAGCTGTTGAAACTACAAAACTGCACTGGCCTTCCTACGATTGTATGTTGGTTGCCATGTGGGAACACAGCTGTAAATAACAGGCCAGAATGAGAAAGGATAGGAAGGGTTTCAAGTGCATGTTTGTGCCACAGGAAGTCTAGTTTAAATAATTTTGTTACTCTCAATGCAAAATATTCATCATTATTACCATTATTGTTACCTACTGGCACTTTGTCCAGGTGTCTAGGATGACAATACTTAGAAGAATATATATTTGCGGCAACTGGAATGCAACAAAAAGTTGGTAGTAAAGTTCTGTTGTGCTCAGCACCTATAAGTGATCTTAAGTCTCTCTGATTAAGCACATCTTGGAAAAGAGATGGTTACTGTTTTCTTCTGTGGCGAGTAGGACAACTGCTGAAAATCAAGGGCTAAATGTCCCTGGACGGTTCCTGGCTGCTGTGAGAAAGTAAATGAGAAAGCTCCATGTTCAAAGGTCAGTTGCAAAGGTGAAGGTATGAAGATGGAGAGGAAGGCATAGCAAACAGAGACAGTGGGAGCTGGTGTTTTTTGGCCATTTTCCACGCAGCACACTCCACACATTCAGTCAAACTTGTAGTGTGTTATACTATAGGAGAGCAGAAACGGACTTCAAACATAATTTTGTAGAGTTTGTCCTACAGCAGGACCACTGTGCTTGTGCCATTCCTGGCAGAAGTTTTCTGACTGGTTCTGAAAAACATAATGTCCCAGGTAATATCACCTAGATCTACACGCTCTTGTCAGTCAGAAGCCTCCTATGTCCAGCCTCTTTACTGCAGTCTGAGCCCCTTGTTGTCCTCGCTGCCTTGCAGAGCAGATGGTTTCCTTCTTCTGTGAAGCAGTATTTTGCATATTTGAAGATCATTATCGTGTTCTCAGACTTCTCTGAGTGCCAAACACATGAAACCACTTAATGATGTCTGCCTTGTCTTCTAGACTGACAATCCTTCCTGCTGCTTTCTCTCTCAGTTGACCATGTCCTCCTTGAAATGCAGGACCACTATATTTATGCAGTACTCTAGCATCATGGCTTTCGGTGACTCATGTTCAATGCACTGCAGCACAAATATTTTTGTGCAGAAGCACTGTCTTATCTGTTCTTCCCCCTTTGGGTGTTTGGTTTTCACTGTAAGGTGAAGTTTAGGTCTTCTTTAGGGCCTGACTTCCTTCAGAGATATCTTCCCATGAATATTCAGCCCATAGTCTAGAAAACAGCTTCTTCTCTTCAATGGCAAATGTTTAGTCATCAGAATTTGGCTGGGTGTTCACATCAAAGTATGAGAGACTTCAGGAAAGCACCAATGGCTTTTTATAATTCTGCTATGCCTGTATTTGGAGTTTTCCAAAACTACGTCCCACATGAAGATGTGCATCTTTAGTGAACGTTTCATTATTCAACTGCGGGAAGAAACGCATTTGCCTGGTTGAAGTTGTGCTGTGTGGGGATACATGTCACTGCCATGACGGAGACGGCCTGCTGTTGAAAGTTTTGTAAATCATCAGGTCTTTGTAACACTGGTTGAATTGGATGAAAAAGCAGAGTGAGAAGTAATTAATTTTGTAATCTGGGCTCTGAAAAATGGTGGCATGTCATAGGTACAACAATGCAGAAAGATTACATACTAGACATCTCTTCCAAGCTGTTTTGGGCTGTGTTTTGCTGGGTTACAGTCATTCCTAAACTTTGATTTAAAAGGATAAGTCTTAGTCACTTGCCAGTTGCTTTGGTCAGCACTCCAAAGCAGCAAATCACTACCTCATATAGCTCTGTGCAGTCACTAGTGTGTGGCAGTGTCACTTGAGTGGTATCGGTACCCTTACTTGTAGGTTGGCATTTATCTCAGTTTTCTGCCATACACAATTAATTCAAATCGGATGTTAAGTTGTATAGGGCCCTCTACAATCAACAGAAGGGAAAAAAAAATCACACGCAGAGGACTGTCATCCTCTGTACCCTGACGCCTATTTAGGATGTGATGAATCTTCCTTTATAGGTGCCGTTTCCCACTGACTACAGAAGGAACATGGACAGGATGCACTTTAGGTAGGTAAAATTAGGTGATATAACTGATACTTTGCATAGTAATTCTATCACATGTAGCAGAGCCTCAGTAAATTACCAGTAAGAATCTTTCTTCGGATTGTCTATATAGGGACCATAGGGATATTTTTTGGCTATTTCAGTCATTGAAAACCTGGAAACTGAATGGTAGGGATGCATCTTCTATGTCCTATAGACATGGACTTCTGAGATGCTGAGATCCTTTGAATCTCATTTGCTTCTTCTGTGTAGTGGCTTACATTTAGCATTTCAGACTGCCTTATTAAAGCCTTTGGACCATTTCTGAACAAAATGTTGCAATAAGTAACCTCCCTCTGAAACTTAGTATTAATGTCTTCAGTGTAGTAAGCAACCATCTCAAGTATTTTGAAGTCAAAAGCATATCAACTTGTATTAGGCCTTGCTTAGGTGCAAGGTGCTGATAATGACCCTATAACATTTTCTTACTTGAGGAGAAAAGTGGAAGGAATTTACCCCTGGTGTAACCCTCCCTGGGTTCTCTACCGTGGCTTTGACTACCTGGTCTTAACTGAGTGTGACCTTATAGTCTGCAAAGCTGAATGGCACAGTTACATAAACACAAGGGAGAACAAGCTAGGGGACATAACATGTCAGAAATCCCTTTATAAACAACTTCTTAGATGACACTAGTGGAATTTGCATAGGCTAATGAGCTTGTGCTTTGGGAAACGGTTATTGTAATCAACAAGCAAAGTTATTTTTCAAATTGCATGTCCATTTCTACTGTGTTCTGTTAAACCGTCTGGGGAATTTTGCAAAAAGAAATAAGCATGGCAGTTTCAAACAAGAATGACTATTGTGTGAACAAAATGAATATAAAAGCATAATTAGTGATTTAGTGTCTATAATTGTAATCAGACTTGAACAACAATTGTAGCTATCAGTAACAAATTTATGTTTTTCTTGGAAAAAAAGAAATGAAAAATCCAAAGACCTTCTCCCACTTATGTTCTCCCAGCCAAAGAAACAATGTTTACATGTATGCATTTAGAAATATAATTACGGCAGCCGGGTGTGGCCTTCCTCAGTCAGAAAGAAAAACAAAACACAAAAACACAGGGTTGGGTTTGGGTGGTTTTGGTTTTTTTTTTGGCTAATGAGGGATTGTGCATAGGAGAATAGAAATTAATAACTTGCAGGCCTTGTCATGGGCAATAATTATTTTCACCCCACCAAAGAGGGCTGGACTTCTGAGGCTCAGCAGTTACCAAATTCCACATGTAAGATGGGTGGCCCCTTGTTTGCTGGTTAATGGCTATTTACTCCTGTGTCTTTTGAGAAGGATGGAGTGGGTTTTCAGCTCAACCACTGAGAAGTAAAGCAAAAGAATCCCACTAAAATACTAAGTCTTCTACTTTCAGCTTCCATTTATCAATAAAATGTGCAAATGTGTGACTGCCAATGCAACAATTTATTTGCTGCTTACAAAAGTCCAAACTACATTGTGTCAGTGATATCTTATGGATGTCAGACAGCCATATACCAAGCCAAGAATTCTACATGATTTAAGACCTTAATCTGAATTTTTATTTTAAAAAAGGGTTTTCTCATCAGTAGATTAGAGAGAATCTGTGGTTGCTGATACAGTTTACTGTAGCTGATCTCAGGAAGTTGATGGGTGTTGCCCAGGTGAATAAAATTATCAATTCATTGTGGTACCCTGCTACGAAAAAAACCCACACAACCTGTTTCATAAATTTTAGAAGACTATGTTCTCCTACTGTCTACTGAGCTCTAGAAGCATATTCCTAACAAGTGCAATTCACCATTGCTCCATCATCTGGCAGTTGGAGCACAGCTTGAGAAGACAGCCCATACAACATACATCTTCTATCATGGTATATCTTGAAATCACAAGCATTTTGAAAATTATTTCAGAAGATACTTGCCCATACCTTGTCCCTCTCACTCCTTCATTTTCTATCAAGGCCTACCTAGTGCTTCTTCAGGAGTTAGCTCTGCTGCTGCTGTTCACTGCTAAGCAACTTTGCACGACACCCAGGCAATCTATGCATGGGGAGGCCAAATGGCAACAGGATTTTGGATACAGCCTAAGTGGGATGAAGGTGCAGGGGAAAGAAGAAGAAGAGGCAGGTTAGTCCCTGCCATGTTCCAGCACAGATCCTCTTTGTCAGCTCAATCTCCACCAGTCCCCCACTTGTACCCATGGAAGAGGGCATTAGTCCAGCTCTTGTGCAGGAGGAACGGGGCAGAGCCTGGCTGTGCAACCAGAGAAGCACCTTGGGGAGAGGCTCTCAAGCAGCAGGGGTGAGGTGCAGCAGATCTAAAGATAATTTGCGTGTTGCGGGGTTTCCTTGCTTCTGCAGGCCTGAATATTATATATATATGGACTACTTTTCCACAACTTTTTACTTTGTGTGTCAATGTCCCATCCACATGTTAGGATGCCATGCAGCCTCCCCTTTTCTTTCAGATGAGGAATGTTGTATAGTCCACCCCAACCTATACCAGAGGTCCTGTAACACCTTTTCCAGGAATTTTTTTCCAATGTCTTTCCCACCCATTTTTCCTATCTAAGGCAGTCTGTTAATTTCCCATTTCAGACATTTTACTGCTCCTTTGTGCTCTTTCTCATTTTCACAGGTCTTGTCCTGCTCCTTTGTGATTTTATGGGCTTTCTCAATCCTCCAGTACCTACACCAATGACATTGCTGTACTTGTGGCCCTGACATAATTTTCTTACTCACTTATGACTTCTCTTTCTGTCCAGCTGGGTCACAGATACAGAATGGTTGAAGATGAAGGGGACCTCTGGAGGTCATCTGGTCCAACCCCCTGCTGAAGCAGGGCCAACTAGAGCCTGTTGGGGCATTAGCGTGGCACGCAGGTCGAGGGAACTTATCCTCCCCCTTTACTCTGCCCTGCTGAGGCCACATCTGGAGTACTGTGTCCAGTTCTGAGCTCCTCAGTTTCAGAAGGACAGGGAACTGCTGGAGAGGGTGCAGTGAAGGGCCACAAAGATGATTAGGGGGCTGGAGCATCTTTCTTATGAGGAAAAGCTGAGGGAGTTGGGTCTCTTTAGTCTGGAGAAGAGAAGACTGGGGGGGGATCTCATGAATGCTTATAAATGCTTAGGGGGAGGGTGCCGGGAGGACGGGTCCAGTCTTTTTTCAGTGGTGCCCAGTGAAAGTTCAAGAGGCAACAGGCATAAACTTGAATATAGGAAGTTCCATCTGAACATGAGGAGGAACTTCTTGACTTTGAGGGTGGCAGAACACTGGCACAGGCTGCCCAGAGAGGTGGTGGAGTCTCCTTCTCTGGAGACATTCCAAACCCACCTGGATGCCATCCTGTGCAACCTGCTGTAGGTGGACCTGCTCTGGCAGGGGGGTGGGACCGGATGATCTCCAGAGGTCCCTTCCAACTCCAGTGATTCTATGATTCTGTGATTAGTAAGTTGAAATAAGCCTTACCATGTTGGAAAATGCTAGTTACTGCTGCTGACCATTCTGTGATCTATAGTCAAATGCAAATGTGTTTGAATTAGTGACTTATCTGAACAGATAAAAATGTCTTTGTTTGCCCTTCCACCTTCTTTCATATCCATCCAAATTTCCCCCAGCTAAAAGCAGTTGTCTTCTGTCATCTACATGTCAGGGAACAGCCAGCATACTAACATTCAGAAGTTAGTATACTACATCTGGACAGACAGAAGTGGCGTCAAGCCATCTGTAGGTCAGCAAACAAGACAAAAATAGGAACATTTAAAAACCCCTAATTTTGGCAGTGATAATCTTGGAGATGTAGTGGTAATAAGTGAAAAGGAAATATTTTCAGACAGCAACGTGTCTTCTAAGCCAGGAACATTGCTGTATGTTGCAGCTGTAACAGGATTGCATTTGGAGAATTTCTGTAACTATAGAAAGGCAGTTACCTAAAGTCTTTGAAAAAAATATCTTTCTTACCACATAATGCAATAACACATATCTTGAATAACTAGTGAAAATGAGGTAAGAGATGCAATTCCTGTCTGTATTTCATTATTGCTGGAGGTTATCACATGATAAATACAGCTGTAGTTTGGAATTTTGGGCTGTGAGAACCTGAAAAAGGAAGCATACCATGAAAAGCCCCCAGACCCTGAAATAGTATTGCAATCCATGAGCAGGCTACAGTGCTTAGCGTTTCTAGGCAAAATTGGGAAATATAACATGGACCCAATTATCAGAAAGAGCTGTAGCTTTTACAAGGCTTCCATTACCTAAATATTAAAAGAAAAGCCTGATATAGACTTCCTCATTTATATTGTTTGTGAAAGATCGCAGCCTAAATATTGTTCTAACACCATAGGACCCATCCTAAGATTGCTGTTTCCTATAGAGTAAGATTGAATAGTCACGTCTTTGTTGCTTGCAAGTATCCACACAAGCTACAGACTGACCGGACTGTGACGGTTGGAAGAGAGGAAGCAGCTCTTGCAAAGGGAAGCATGCAGGAGTGTATGCCGAGAGCTGCTTAGCGAGCACCTTGAGCCCAGAGAGTTCGGTACTGTGGATATGGCGCCGTGTAAAAGGGAGGAAGGGCTTCTGCCAAAATAAGCCCACAGGGCTTCACAGATCCATGCGGGTGAACTGGTTTGGGTCAGCGACTCCAGAGCCTCTGACTTATCCTCTTTTTAACTTAACTGTATGTTCCTATAGCCTGGCTTATATATGCCTATCTAATCCGCATTTGTTTTGTTTGAAGTATTTTACCCCAATTACTCTAGCAAAAAGAGCATCTCTGCCAGTGATGCCTTCTAGTGTAACAAACAGAGCAAACATGATACTAACAAAAATAACAAGAAGCACCACAATACATATTCATATATATTATGAAAGCAGATGGTTGTTGCTGTGCTGGGAGGGGCAGTATTGTTTACTGTATAAGCAACCATAAGTGTGGGGGCTGCTTTCCATTTTCCTAATCCTTCCTTGACATCCTCTGTTGCCTACCAACTAATCTACTTCATGCATGAACTATTAATCAGCAGTTCTAGCATTCATTATGCAGCTGATTGTCTTTATCTAGGCACTATTTTCATTTGGAAAACAGTTTTCATTAGAAACACATTCTTAGTAGAATTACTGACAAGACTTTGCAACCTTTCAAATAGGCATCAGGGCATGGTATGATGATTTCCTTGCATGATAACAATGTCAGAAGCTCAGTTTGTGAAGAAAGCATTCTCCATTTTGGAGATTCAGTTGCCTAAATGATCATTAAAGAAAGGAATGTAATAGAGGTCAAAAATAATTTCACAGCCTAAATTTTTTTAGCAACATTTTGTATCACTCCATTCTACTGCCTACTCCCCCTCTAACTGTCAAGGATTTTTTTTCCCCTTGGCTTACAAAGGTGGGAGGTTGACAATGCCAAGGGTAGAATTTCTCTTTTTATCCACAAAAATTTACAACACAGGTAATGGCATGTTTTCAGCCCACCCTGTCCCATCCAGTCAGCCTCTTCGTTTAACCGGTGTCAGCCTGGAAAAGGTCAAGTAACAGGAACCTGAACAGTAATTTTTTTTTTTAGAAAAATTACGACATGGAAAAATGGCATCAGTGTGATTTAGGTCAGTCAGACTGTGGGATAAGGAATTGTTAACTTCTTTCATTTAGATTCTGTGGTTAAATTGCCAGCTTCCCTAGATGAGAACTTCAGTGGAGCTAGCAAGTAGCCAGAGAAGTTCTAGTGAGGTACTCCACTCGTGCACTTGAGCACGTCTGTAGCTGAAGGTTAGGTTAGGACTGAGGGGGCTGGATGTGCCTGAAGAACTAGAATTATTCTAGGATTACGTAGGAATCTCTGGATTATTACAAAAAGAGATTTCAATCCCCTATTACCCAAGACTTGGTCCTTCAGGTCAAAGGTTGATCAGCTGTTTGAACGAGATAATCATTTAAGATATGGCAGTTTAAGTTGGTTAAAATTCCTTGTGATACTGAGTAAATTGCCTGCCATGGTAGAAGAACTGTAGGCCCAGCCTCTCTTTAAGCCAGAAGAGCTGCGTTTGAACTCCAAACTGAGAAAATTTTGCTTCTTAACGCTTTTGTGAAAACAATTGTTTTTGCAGCAATATTATGCCATTCTACAGCTCCACAATGTGATGTATGCAGTTCTTGTTTCCCCATATGCAATTCTTATTTCCCCATCTCAGAAGAAGATTATAGTATGATTACAAAAGATACCTGTAGGGAGACAAGGATGATCCAAGCTATTTCACAACTTTCACAGAAAAGAACAAATTATATCAAAACTCTTCAGACTAGAGTGAACTGAAAGGGGATACACTACAGGTTTACAAAATTGCAGTTGACACAAAAAAGGAATTAATCACTCCTTATTTGCTTATCTTTCGTGATACGAGAAGGAGATATCAAATAAAACAGATGTGACAATTTCAAAACAGAAGGAGAGGCTTTTGTATGCTATGAAAGCTCTTGCTGTAGGATGTAGTGGATGTTAAGAGATTGTGTGAGTTTACTAAGCCACTGCGGAAAACCAAAACAAACGACAAAAAAACCCCCCAAAACACAGAAGAAAAATTATTTGATGCCTAATAAATACAGACACACTTTTGTCATGAGCTTGTCCCAGTTCCTCACCACCAGTCTAAAAGACCCTTACCTCCAGTTCAGTACAAGCACAGGGGGTGGAAGAACAGGACCTGGAGATGGGGTACTGCCACTGATAGTGTTTTTTTCTTATAATTCAGCTTATTGGAATTTGTCATCCATAATCTCTGATATGCTTTTAGTGGTGCAGCGTGTCAGGAAACTGCATATGCAGAGACCCACATCTTAATAAGCATTCAGTTCTAATTTCTTAATGATTACTTTAAACTTCTAATAAAAATGGATTGCTACCAACACACTAGCAATGTTAATGACAGATAAGGTGGGCAACCTCCTACTGCACTGGCAGTGTAAAAATGACAAAACACAAAACAAATGGGAAACACAATGGTTTGAATGCTTCACTTCCAATTGCTGAACTGTCACTGCTGAATTGGACTTTCTTGGTATCGTATCAGAAGGATAGAAATCAAACAGAGTGGCAGAGGAGCAATGATGATTACTCTTGCTCTCTCTAGAAAACAGGCTGTGGTTGTCATTTGTTACATGTGGAACTTCATCTTATGGCATATCCAGTTATATTAATGGTGAGTGAAGGATATAAGCAGTAGTATCGCTTCTGCCCTTCATGAAAGCTTGTCTTCCTTTTTCTGTAGTATCCTCTGTAATAATAACTGTTCTAGTCAGATGCCACTGTCCTCCGTCTTCTATTGTCACACCAGAAGCAGTGCCCTTTCCTCTTTGGTTATTCTCTACGCTTATTTCAGAGTAGGTTCTTACAACTTTGACAAATAGCACAACTCCAAGCATGCTACAAGCCCTGTTTTAACAGGATTTACTCCTTAACTCCACTTATTCCGGTAAAAAAAAAAAAACAAAACATGCTCCTACTCCCACCTGTCATTCAGAACAGGAATCTGCTAAGTTCATGGTAATGATTTCTGTCAAACTTAGGTTGGAAGCAAGTTGCCACCATTCGTCTCGTGATGTGTTTTTTAGGCACTCCCTGAACTGAACAACTTTCGGTTGCATCTCCACTATCTGTTCCCACTTCTGTATTTTGTTTCTCCTCTAACCTATGCTCCCTCCTATATTTACACTGAATGTGAGCTAGAATATGCAGGTATTTATCAGAGTACTGGTTATGCATTTTCTAAGATGGCTTGAAGGAGCTGAACAAAAAAAGCTTTCAAGTAATAGATTGAATGTTGGTCTGGTGTACATAAAACAAACAAGGGTAAGATATAAGCTTTGGGGACTAGGGGCTGACAATGAAGAAATACTACCTCACCTTTGGCAGAACTCTACCTAAAAAGGCTTCCTTAAGGAGAAGTAAAGTCTTTTATGGATACATAAAAATGAGTGTTTTCAGAGCACTGACAAGCATATGCATGAAGAAGGTAGGCAGATTTAGGCTAATGCATACATAGAAGCAAAGTGCAACCACCCAAATGCAGATATATCTCATGAAGTAGTGGGGCTAACACCACTCACTAATTAATCAGGTAATTTAGGAAGCAGTGTAGCTGAAAAAAAATTGGAGTCTAATGCCCTCGGTTTGTAGTTCTTGTCCTACAGGAATAATGAAGCATCTCTGCAGCCAATTACCAGCTTTCTGCTATACACTTCCATCCCTCTTCCCATGTTTGTTTCTCAACTTCTTTGAATGGTAAAACATACCAAATAAAGCACTGACAAGGAACATGCTTGCCTGCAGATGCAGCCATTTCCTGTGAAGTTTATTTATTTGTCCCAAACCTCTGTGTTTTCCTAGGGATAGTTGTTGCATTGCTACAATGAGCTAAGACTTGTTGCTTTAAGTAGGCAAAGTGGCCAACACTATGATTTAATATATGTCATAGAATACCAGGTTGGAAGGGACCCCAAGGATCATCTGGTCCAACCTTTCTTGGCAAAAGCGCGGTCTAGCCAAGATGGCCCAGGACCCTGTCCAGCTGAACCTTAAATGTGTCCAGTGTTGGGGAATCCACTGCTTCCCTGGGGAGCTTATTACAATGGCTGATTGCTCTCACTGTGAAAAGTTTTACTCCTGTGTCCAATTGGAATCTCCCCAGGAGTAACTTGTACCCATTAACCCTCATCTTTTCCATGTGATTCCTTGTAAAAAGAGCATGTCCATCTTCTTTGTAGCCACCATTTAAATAGTGGAACATGTAATCAATTTGTTGTCACCAAAGGCTTCCAAATAAAAGTGACTTCACACCCCCTATATAAAACTTGTCACTAGTCTAGCAACAGTGTATTAGAAGGATTTTAAAGTTTCCATTTCTGTCTAGCATAAGACAAGACGTCACTGACCATATCAATGGCACAGTTTATGAAACAGTAACAAAACAGACAACAGAAAAAAAAATTAGCAATGATTTTCCCTATTGTGTTTTGCCAAATTTCTTACTTGCATGGTGTTTCCACTGTCAGTGGCATCGGCTTCTACTGAGCGCTTAGCCTTTGGGGGACATTACCAGGGAGCAGCAAGAACAGGGCTGCACCACAAGGGTGGACAAACCAGGAGCTGAGGGTGGCCACAGCACAGACAGTGACCTTCCCAAACAAGCCACAGTCCCACAGTACCTGCACAGGGACCTGTTGGTGATCACAGCTTCAAATGGCAGTCTCTGACAAGCCAAGGAAATTATTTAGGTAGAAAGTCCAGCCAAGGACGCCAATCAGAAACACTGGAAACAGGACCAGAAACAAGGCTGATGCCCATCCAGGAGATGGAGCTAGAAATAGGATTAGAGAGAAAGCTACCTACCACCCAGGCCCACTATCTATCCAGGAAAACCAGTGAATAATCCAGGGGTGAACTCCTGAGCCCATTGGCAGAAGGTGGGGTGGGGGTCCCAGGTGAGGGTGGTCAGGGCAATTAAAGCCAATTTGTGGAGTCAGGGCTCTTGCAGACACTAGGGAAGCATATCTAGCAGGAAAGAGCTAAGCTAATGTTTTTTATTTGATAGCCTCCGGTTTGCACAGAAAATCAGAGCGAGTTTTCTCAGTCTCCCTGAAATCTCTGCCCATCTTGCAATATTTATATGCTCAAAACAAGCAGGTACTCTTTTGAACTTAAGGAAAAGTCAAGTTTTGTCCTACTGAGGTCAGTAATAAAATTCCCATTGATTTCAGTGGGCTCAAGGTTTTACCTTGCTGTTTCTTTTCCTGAGCTGCTGTTTTGAAGTCAAACATAGTAATAAAAATAATTAGAGGAAGTGCCACAGACTCTCTTTTTCCAAGCCTTTTTCTGGAAATCACGTGAATCCCCCCTATATCGGTGCATTTTATGCTCCTTGCTTTGACCCTTGTGTCAGGCTAATGGCTTTCTGATTAAGAGTCAGATAAACCTGCTCCAGAGCGCATCAATATCACTCCCTTTCGGCCAGAGGTCTGGGTCAGCGACGTGAGCATGAAATATACCTTTCCTCCTGACCTGCTGATGGAAAAATGTTGTGCTACTGTAGGGCTTGCTGGTCTGAGTTAAAGACAGCCTAGTAAATGACCCAGGAGTGGGGTCCTTCCTGTGGTAATTCTTTATCCCCAAATTGTTTGACCATCTTTATCACGAACTTTTACTGGCAATACTTTTACCCCATCTGTTTCTGGAAATGGATGAATGCTATTAGTGTCTTCTTGTCATAGACCTGGGGATTTGTGGTTGTTTTTTTGGCTTGAGAATAACAAATAAATTGGGACAATGTGACTAGTAACATGCCAAGAATTTAAACACATGAAATGCATGTTAGTGATTTCGAAGTTTTTCTTCTCTGAAGGTCATCATTGTGCAGTATTCAGCAAGTAACTGCTACTAAGATTATCCTCTGCTCTGCTGTCAGTGTCCCATGTACTCTGGTAGTCCGAAGTATGAGGCTATCTGTCTCATAGCTAGGAACTATGGAACTGATACAGTAAGTGGGATTTAGGTGTTTTCCTAAATTTAGCAGTGAATGCACATGTGCACTAGCTGCCTAGTCCACACACTTAGAGCTCCGAAGGGAGCTCTTCAACCGACTGTCCACTACAGATGGGGTTCAGTTGCCTAATCATGTATGTCTAGTGACCTTTTTGATGCCCCAGGATATTTCACCTGGTCACCATTTGCTGCTCTTGAAGGGCAAAGATTTTCTGTAGGTCTTGTGCCCAGCCTCCCCTGGTTCTGTCCTGAGTACCCTAGAGCATCTCAAACAGACCTAGACACTTCTCTGCAGGAGACCGAATGACTCTTTTATTATTTATCTTAGGATAAGGTGATGTTCTCTCTTGGCTTCACTGACTGTATTGAACAGGTCTACACTGATTACTCCGGTAGTTTAAGATGACCTTGTCTCACAGTAGACACTTAAATTCTGGTGACTTTCTGTCTGAAATTTACTCTTGTGCTCCTACGTAAGAGCTCCTGAATCTTCTGGATCACAATTAGTATTTCTCAACATACCCTGGTTTAAGGACTACTTATTTGGGCCATTTGCCCCTCTTATCACAGTATGTAGTGGTGCTGATGTTCTCACACGGGGCCTTGAAACAGATTCAAGATGTGGAGAAACTTGCACTGACAAAACACAATAGGGATTGATTTCATATCTCTGTACTTTCCCTTTAAAACAAACTTACTGATCCGGGAGGTTTTCTTCATGCATTTGGTCACTTGCTCAATAGTAGCCTTTGGAAGACATGCTGTGCCACAGAAGAAAATATTTTTTTTCTCATTGGGATTATCTGTTCATTCAATCACTACCTTTGCTTATAAATGCCAAAACCTCATTGAGCCTTAATTTTGCTAGAAGACTTTTCTATTACAACAGGATATTATGATATTATGATATTATTATATCTAATATGTTATTCATATTGTATATGGTACTTTGCAGTGTCTTCACAGTAGCAGCCGTATGTTAGTAGACTTTATTACTCCTTCGAAGTTGCATAACTGTGTCAGTGTGTTGCTCTGTATAGTTTATTTATGCTAATTTGTTAAGTCCTGCGGAATTAGTGGTAGTTGCACAATCTCTGTAGGTATTAGGTCGTGTTCAGCTCTGAGACTCTCGAGGAGTTAACGATTTTGGGTAGAACAAAGAAAAGACTCCTCTCCTGCTTTCCATTGAGAAGACATGAAACTGCTCTTTAACACAAAAAGGAGACAGAATTGCGTTAAGAATTTCCTCCTCAGACTAGGCAATAACTCTGTTAACAAATAGCAAGCTAGATTTGTATTTATATATTATTGTTGTTACACTACAGATCAACAGAGCTTTGCAGTCTTGCAGAGGAGACCTCAGCTTTTAGGCTTTATCTTTATTTTGTTTTTCTCTTCCAAAGAAGAGAGTTGATACACAGGCAGCAAGACTCAGTTGTAGACTTATTTATATACGTGAATTAAGTTTTTAAAAAAGATGTATGCTACTGAACTTCATTGTTTGGAAAATGACATATGATATTAATATCAAAAATCTCACAGCAATGCACGTACCCAGGGGACAGAGTGTCAGCTTCGGTGTGTAAATTTAATTTGATCGTTTCCTGACTTTTACTTGGCTTATGCTAACCCATTCGCTTTCTCATAAAGTTACTATTTATAGAGAGCACGTACAAACATAGAGTATATTTCATTTAATTTTTGTTTTAGTTATTTCATAGTCTAGTGCATCTCTTTCTACTGAAATCATTTTGGCATAATTGATTCATGTTAAAAAAAGAGATATTTTATTTTTCTTTATCCATTAAGAAATCTAATCTTTGCTTATACCCTCCAGGCTTACTTAACTAGAGCCAATAGAGATATTTCAATGGCTGTATGAAACCTGCTTCTTTGCCTGCATTTAGGGGATGCATCAGTGGAACCATTTCCAGATACCAGCCTCTGTGCTGATTTTAGCAAGGCAGCCTTTTGGTAACAGTCTTTTAAAAGTAAAATAGACTTGACTCTCAAGAAAAGACAGACACTGTTAATTGCTTTTGGTGCTCTGTGACACCTGGAATGTTTTCTAATTTTTTTACCAATTTTACATCCCATTTCTGCCTGTTCAGCCAGCCAGAACCACTCCTACCATTTAATGCTGGAATAGCTGTTGGAATGGTTATCGCATGCCCTCTGCTCCCTCCTCGAGCTCCAGGAGGGAATTTCCAGTAGAAATGAATGATCAGGCTTCATTTTCTACCCTTTTTGTCTGCTGTGTCTGCTTCTTTTTTGACACAGGATTAATTCTGCTTGAGCTTTAAGTCAACCGTCTGATAGAGGATATTGGACCCTCTTACAGTTTTATGAGTAAAAGTTTTCTAGTTGTTTTCCTGTGCAACTCATGAGAACAGCTGAAGTAGGAGATACACACCTAGCATCCAAACAAGGCCTGCATTATACTCCTGCGGGAGCTGGAATAACTCCCTGACTTCACTGGAGTTCAGCCTCTTGAGCAAAACTTAACCTTTTGGTGGCCAAATTCTCTCTTTGGAGCTACATGTAGTTTCTTCCTGACTTCCTGTAGAAATCACTTGCAAGCTCATGACAGCTAATTCTAACCCTCATATTTTTATTAGAATTGTGGACAGCAATTGTGAATGAGTAATATAAAAACTGTGATTCAGATGGTAAAGGGTTAGTTCTTGCATGTGGTTGAGGGGGAAGAGCAAGGCATAAATAAATGTTTTCCTTTTGGATAGCAGCATGCATGAGTCCCTCTCTAGTACTCAGCCTCTCCTACCTTTTAAAATGATGTTCTCTCTTAACTCCATACGTAAGCATGTGCGTTGGAAGCTGAGCAATGGATTTAAATGCTCAGTGGCATTGCAACCTAAAAAAGCAACGTAGCTTCTACACGCATTAAAAAAAAAAATTATCTGACTTGTTTCAAAGCAGAAATGGTTAACTTGAAAAACACATCTCAGCACCACAGGCTCTCTATGTGCAAGTGCTTTAATGACCCCCAACTTTTAAAAATTTGTCAGACATAAAAGCAGTACTAATCCGATTAGTAACTGTGATTGAGTAAATCTACTGTAAAAATGGACCGTGCCCTGTTTTGAACATGATACCATGCTGGTCATTTGAGAACTGCCACTGTGAAACATAAAAGTCTCTTTGATGGAATATTTATTTCATGAGTTAAAAAAAAGGGATAATATAGTATTGTTTGTTTTCAAAATCACTTGTAAAGTTTTATTAGCCAAGGAGCCAACATTCAAAACAGTCAAGAAAAGACTTGTGCTGTGCAGTAAGAGAGAGATGAAAGCTCGTCGGAGAGGAAATCAAGTGGTTAAGTCCAAGAATTGCTCGCTCTACTTCTTTTAGCTGCAGCGCCCTGTAGGAATAAAAGGAAGACAAGTATTTTGGAAAACCTTATTCGGTAAGTTGAAAAAGTCAGCACTCTGTTGTGTGGCCTTGGAAACTCTCATTGAGCTTTCTATCTGCCCTCCAGAATATTTCTGCATGTCACTTTGGCAGTCACAGCTACTAATTTTAAAGCAGAGAAGCGTCCTCATTCCTTAGGGCTCACATGCACTGCAATTAGTCTTATTCTAAAATGCCAAAAAAATCTCTGGCAGCTAAAATAAAGTCCAGGGAAATGTCCACACCACTGATGAATGAGTTCCTTGAAACGAAGTAGTGGTGGGCACGAGCCACGACATTTGGATCTTGATCCAGGTCTGGAAAACCTGAGGATTGTGTTTTGGCTAGGTCCACTATATATATAGAAGGAGATCAGCAGCGGCATTTGTATCCACATTTCATTAACTATTTTAAGTGCATGCACATGTATGCACACGCACAGTTTACAATTGTTATCCAAACTTCAAATAGGACAATATTTATATTGCATATAAAACGTCTCATTTTTCATTTGCCCACATGTAGTGGTATTTCCTTTCTGGTCAGAGTGTCTAAGAGGTCTTGAGTCAGGAATGCTTGACCAGCCCCTCTTGCTCTAACACTAATGTTCTATTTACCTAATTAAATATTAGCTCAAGCTCTTTGCATGGTAGAACATGCCAGCTAAGTGCTTTCCTAAGCCAGAAAGTGCATTTTTCAGACATGAGATGCGATTTTTCACCCCAGCTGAAAAGGTTTTCATTTTTAAAAGAAAAATTAATTCAGCTTGCAATAAAGCGGCTTTCATTTTGTTTGCCAAAGTGAAAAAAAAAAAAAAAATTTAGGATATATGGAAAACTTCATTTGTCCTGCAACAAGTCTCTCCATGTTCAGTTTGTTTGCATTTTTGTACAGAAGGAAACATTTTAGACTGTCCGTGGGAGAGGCTGGGAGGACATCGCTCCTGCTTTTCCCTCTGTGCCAGAGCATTCACACTTGCAGGGAACTTGACCCCAGACTTCCCTCTGCACCCATAGTCCTGGGCCTGCACCTTTCGGTGCCTAGGGAAGTTTCTGAACCACTGTGACACCATGCAGTAATTCCCATCAGGAAGCGAGGATGTGCCCCACTCCTTACATGGAGCCATGGAGGAGCCATGGTGATGCTGAGGGAGCTGTGCCAGCAGGGCAGTTTGGGGACCCACATGTGGCAGGTGACCAAGGCGCACGTGGTAGGGGCAGCCACAGACCTCATTGCCCCAGCCAGGCTGCTGTGCCTCTCCCTTTGGGAAGCCACCTTCAAATCGCACCCATGCCTGCAAGATCTTGCCATAAACCAATTAGCTCCTGGATCCAGGTAGCTGTTGAGCGCACGTGAAAGAAATCCACGTGCAAAAAGTCCTGATACGTTGGGAAGGGGAGAGGGGAAAGCCCTGAGCGCTGCCAGCGTCCCCAAGGGAGGCTTTAAACTCCGGCTGTGGGACAGCCCTCTGCAATGAGCTTTGCTGAGCACTCGCTGTTAAATCTGCGTTTCTTTGAATAATGCTATTGAACTTGCAACTTAAAAACAGTTGGAACAACAATTTTTGATAATTCCCGTGTAAAAAATCAAATTTAAAATCTTGTCCACATAGACTGTGCTTAGCTCATTGAGAAGCAGGAACAAAAATAGACATTTTCAACCATTTTAACCTGTGATTCATGTGTATTTGTACATATGTAGGTGTGTTTGAGCATGTATAGATACATCCATACATTTTAAAGATCTTTTCAAAGAGCATGCCTACTAATAAAGACAGACCTATGAAAATTCAATAGGAAGCGAAAGGATATTTTATCCAGGCTGAGGTAAACTTTCTAAGGGTAAATAGTGATCGTCTTTGTTCCAACTCCCCAATCCTAACCTCAAAAAACTGCATTTGTG
Source organism: Chionis minor (assembly GCA_013398295.1). NCBI lineage: Eukaryota > Metazoa > Chordata > Aves > Charadriiformes > Chionidae > Chionis > Chionis minor. The sequence continues at coordinate 417,629 of VZSF01007527.1, read as the reverse complement.
GCATACACTTTTTTTCTAGTTTGAATCATAACTGAATTTTTACTGGCAGTTCAACACGTGCAAACTCTAAAGACAAAAATAACTGTGTCACCAGAATGGTTTATTTTGATAATTTTCCTCATCAGATCCTGCTGTCATAGAAGCACTGTAGAGCTGCTCAGCTTATGAATAAGAAGTGAGGTAAAAAGTTGTTTCCTAGGGCTGAAATAAATATAGGGTCATAAAAAGACAGATTCATGCCTGGAAGGGTTTACATGCTGCTGCTCAAGAGCACAGATGAAAATTTAGTGCATTTACTTTCTTTTAAATTTCATATAATTTCTCTGAAAAAACAAAACAAAGGAAACAGTGACCACAGCAAACACCTACTGGGATTCTAAAATTAATCTTTGATCTTCAGGTAGTTAATTTATGATCTAAATTGTCTATCAAGCAATTATACACATGCATAAGCACATGGAGTAACAAATATATGGCATTTTACTTAGTGCATGATAACCATAGTGGTGTCAGGTCTGGAAATCTGAAGGAGACTGCAAAATAGTCCAAGTAATTTCTGATAACCATGAAACATTATGTCTAAACAAAGGGGCACAAATAGCCCTGTTAAAACCCAATATGGATTTTCTCACCAACGTTTTACTTCCTGACACAAGTTGAACTTGATCCACTTGCTCACGTCTAGACCGTGCTTTTGCCAAGGAAGGTTGGACCAGATGATCCTTGAGGTCCCTTCCAACCTGGTATTCTGTGATTCTGTGGTTCACTGTTCTTCCAACTTAGAGCGTATTCTATTGCAGTATATTTCAAAATCAGACTATTTGCTAGAAAAAGCTCTGTTTGTACTGAAACACAGGAATTGCATATTTTCATCCTTCTGAACTAGGAAATCCCCATGTACAGTGTCCCAGGATGCTTGTTAGGGATGATGTGTGTAGCGTGAGCCACGAGCAGCTCTTTGTTTCATTTCCAAACAGTTTTATAAATAGAGCTCACTTACAATCTCATAAACTTCATTCTGTCCTGAGGCCTTTCTGCATAGCTTCATTTACACGCGCACAAAGTGAGCATTTAAGAGGTTTACTTTAGTTTGATAATGATCTATTAAGACTGATTAGAAAATTGAAAAAAAACACCCAAACAGGTATCTAGTACAAATATTCTTTCACATAAACAGCACATCACCTCATTTCACGGCGGTCTCATTTCTGGATCTGGGGTATCAAGTTCATAACGTTATTCCAGGGCAAAGTGACTTGCTCTTGTAACATACTGTTTTGGAGCTTGTACTCTCTCAAAAATACAGAGCATCAAATCTTGACCTTTTTTGGGGAAGATCCTTCTCAACAGAGGCCATAGCTGTAAATCAGATCGGATTTAAATGTGGGTGCGTACACGCACATATGCGTGCGGGAGGAGAACAGAGGTGGAAGGATGGTATTAGTAGTGGGGACTTACACCATCCTGGTCATTTAACAACTGCATTCAGCATGTCACTGGTTATTATTTAGGCTTCTTTATTTTCAAGTCGTAATGTATCTCGGATAGCAATTCCTGATCCCTTGCCCGCATTGTTTTCTTTTAAATTCCTTCCCCGGCTTCTGTCTTACAAAACGTTATGACTTTTCCTAGCCTTACACGTGAAGCAAATGGCATTCCCTCTGGCATGACCCTGGTTGCACAGCCACGGCTTGGAGGGTGGCTTGTGCTGAGCAGGGGAGGGAGTGGCTGCGACCACTGCCACCATGTTGCTGTTTCCCAGCAGGATGAGTTGGGTTGGGGAGAGAAAGTGGGAATTTTACTAGGAATGAGTATATTGAGGACAGTTCTGCTTGCTGCCTTACACCACTGTCTGTGGTTATCCAGCAGAGTCAGCAAGGGGGAGGCAAGAGAAACATGCCAAATGGGAACAAGTATTTCCCAGACGCTTCAGCTGCTATCACAGTGCCGCCACCCAGAAAAGTGCTGTCACAGTGGTGGTGGCTTAAAGCGGCTGGAAGGAATCCAAGGAAGCAGGGAAAACTACTGGTGAAGAGAAGCAGTGCTGCGAGGAAGAAAGGAGGAAGGACTTCTGGAAAACCTCTCTCCCCTGCCAGATATGCCAAATATCACCTTATTGCTCTGTCCCTCTACTACTTTTCTGCTAAATTTCTTTATGATGAGTATACCAAAGCTATTCTCCAGCAAAGGAACAGAAGGGAGGTCCAGTCACCCACCAGGGTCACAGAGCACCCTCCAGGGATGGTAGAGCTGGACTATGCTTAGTCCATAGCTTGATGGACTAAGGAAGTAAGCGAGGCCAAGCATGTAGAGAGAGGCAATAATATGCCTCTTAATGTTAGCAGGAAGAGAAAAAAACGAGACACCTGTAGGTCCTCATATCCTTTGTTATATCTGAAGAAGGGCTTATGCGCCTGCAAGTTTGTCACTGTTTTTTCAGCCTTTTCTGTCAACCAGTCTAACAGTAAAAATATTGAGCTCTCTTTAAACTGTGCCTCACATTTAATATAGACTGCCAGTCCAATATCAGCAATGTTTAAATTGCTGAAAAAGATAAATGCCGTATTACGTCCTCTCAAATGAAAAATACAGATGCGCATGTGACCATTTTACTCATCTCTGTGACTGGCAGCAGAGCAGATCCCAATGACTGGGTTTCCCCTGGCATGTCCGTGAGACCACCTACTTGACTGAAATAACTGGAGACAACACAGACACAACAATTTTAATTTTCCTGCCAAACCCAGATCATTTGTAAAGCCCCAGCTAACTTCTTTTTTTAACCAAGTTTTCTGCTCACATTTTATTTTCAGTACAATAATGCCATTCTCCGGTGCTGCAAGGAACCTGCAAAAGTGTTGCCCCCACGAATTTATCCATGGATGGGAAGTTGTATGTATTTATAACCAGCACAAATAATTATGGTTGAGAAAATTGCAGGTACGAAAATGTAAAAAGGAAGGGTAAAAATAATTTAAAAATCATGTCTAGGTTCAGTTCTTTTTTCTTCTGAAGAACTTCACTTCCAGACAGGCATTCCCAGAGAAGGCTGCAATGGTTTAATTCTAAAAAATAGCCAATTCTTTGTTAGCTGCTTACATTTGACGAGATCAATGGTATCCTTACATGTAACATTAAAGGCTGAGTCAGTCCCTGCATTGGGTTTGTTCCCACACTTGAATTGAATACCTTCTGAAGAAAGCTACATTTCAGGGCTGCCAAAGGAGCCAACCCACTAATACAGCAACAGGACTCCAACTGCCCATCAATATGTGGTCGAGACACAACGGTTTTCTGATTAATCTGCAGTGATCATTAGTTCTCAATATCGCTAAGTATTATCTGTCCTAAATATCTCCTGATTCCTTATTTGCTGGAATCCAAGTTAGTTGATCACCAGTTCAAGCCCAGGAAAGTCTTTGCCACAGGAGGCCAAAGTCTTTGCCACTTCCTTTTCTGCAGGAGGAGAACGATGCAAGAAATATGGGAAGTTTTTAGGTTTTGTTCTTTTCTGAGGTAGTCACCGCTTTTTCGTCATGGTGCATTTCTGCAAGGACTGGAGTACTGCTTGGAGCGCTGAAAAGACGTTTTAACAAGGGGGAATAAAATAACAAAGGTGAAAACTATAAATCGACCAACACCGAAGTTAAAAATATCTCCTCGGTACATTACACGGAGATGGTAAATGACAAAAGTATTGAAAAAAATAGGTACTTATCTCATTTCTAATTCCACCCTGTAAACTCATCCCTGTTAGTCAATAGGGGTCTCAGTTCATAAACTAGCACTACCCGCATTTCTCTGCTGATCCAGCTCATTTGGTCTTACATATTTCCTTCTGGGAGGCCAATGCCACCCTCAGCGTACCCCGCGTATACCCCACCTTTACTTGATTCCCACCCCGAGCCAACACGCAGCTATACTGAGCCACACAGCCGTGCTCGAGCACCCGCTTTGCCGAGACCTCCAGACCCTCTGACACCGGAATCTCCTTGTTCAGAGCTGCCTAATTCCTTGTGGATTTCATGGGTCCGTTTGCTATTCATGCCCGAGATGCCACGCAGCGATGCCGGAGCTGTCAGCCCCGCAGCAGCCTACAGAATTTTACAGAGGCCCGTTTTATCCTTTACATCCCGCTCCCGCTGTGTTTTGGATGAAGGCGACAATTTGGGACCGGGTTTGGGGCCTTCCCCCCCGC